>BPLR01018486.1:0-38671 GCA_021605095.1 Caerostris extrusa | reverse complement strand
ATATTTAATTTTGTTTATTTTAATATATTGCGTTCGGTAATAAAGTTGAGTAATATATTTTATTTTTTATCTTAAGCCAGGTATCTTGGAATTATTTTAGTTTAGATATCATTGTTTGTTTTTCAAATTGGAAGAGATCAAATATTTACGCTGGGAAAACAATGTATTTGTTTCACGATAAATCATTATTACATTAATCAATTTTTTAATTTAAAGTATGAATGCATAAGCGATATACATAATAAAAGCAAGGACTGATTTTATAATGATAATATATATGTTTTTAATATTAACTATTTTATTCGTATAAATGAGCACTAGTTAGTTTTCAAGTTTGGATTCCAGCATGTTTCTATTTAAATTTATTTTAAATATTTTTGATTCTAATATTAGTATTTATTCAGTCAACTTACTATTTCTAAATAATTTAAATATGAAATAAGCCACGCTCATTAAAGAAACTGTTTCTCACGCAGAGTACAATTTGATTTTTGATTTTTTAAAGATAAATACAGAAAATTATCATTACTGGAATTTTTAAAATCTGGCTGAATTGTTTATCAATTTATTTAAAAACATTTCACAATAAAAGAGTATAGAAAATCTGATTTTTTTTATTTGTTGTACGTTAAATTGAATACAAATACCACTTTTTTTTTCTGCACATTTTTAAAATTTAAAAAAAATAATTTTTTTCAAAAGAAAAATAAAACCTGCCTGTTCCTACATTTGTTTTCTATCAAATAGTGGCAAAATATCTTATACCTTATAATGAATGTCAATCAAAATATATTCTGTTTAAAAACTTGGTTCTATAAGGAAAAATATTTTCAAGTAAGTTGAAAACATAAGTTAAGTTTTTAAATGAAGAGCTTATTGCATTATGCTCTAATGGTTCACTAAAACTTCCATTTTCAAGTTTTTCAAAATCAATTTTAGTCATAACGATTTCGGCCGAAAATCTAGATATGTTAAACGATTTCCTCGTAACTCCACTTCAACTGAAGGTCACTTCATTTAACTGACTGGAACATTTCTATATACATGTTTGGCATATTTTTGAATATTTAAATTATAAAGACAATTGAAAAAGACGAACACAGGCGTTTCTAATTTTTCATTAAGATTGGTTAAATCTTGGCTTATCACTCATAAAAAATGATAATTCATTATAAAAGGTAACCACCTCATTAATTATATTATGATATTGACTGAAATCTGTAGTGGTTCATCAGTATTTTTATTACTATTTTTAGAAATATAACATTCAAGCCTTCCATATAACATTCAAACATGAAACATTTTCCCTCTAAAAGTCATCTTGGAATGCAACTATCTCTTTCAATTCATGAGTAATCGGTTTGTGGTATGCATAATGGAATACATTAAGGTTAATTTCCCTGGAAAAATGTAAGTAGTATCATCATTACAGTCTTTATGGCATAAAAGATGAACAGCTCCTAAGTATTTGACAGCTGCATTAGGAAAAAACTTTATTCCTAAAAGGACGAATACCCAAACACCCCTACGTATTAAGTTAATGAAATATTTTTTGCATTTTTAGAAATGTTATAAGAATTCAAAAATTAACCAATTATCTAAAAGGTAAATTCAATATTTTCTATTTTATTTCACATAATTCTACGTATTTATTAAATATAAACTGAATTGCAAATGAAAATCAGTAGAAATATTTCTCCTCTCCAACTTTGATAAAATCTTTTAATATATATAAAAATTCAAGCAAAGAACTTAAACTATTTCAGACGACTGTTTTTTTTTCCAACTTCGCTTGATATCTAAGAGTATATATACATTGTTGTAAAATGATAGTTGAATTGTTTCGTCTGCAACATTTTCTGAGTACTAGTACTCAGTACAATGCCCTAGTATCACGCGAACATAGACTAACACAAAACAAGATATTAACTTAGAAATAGAAATTGTATAAAAATTCACTCAAACGCAAAGAAAAAGATAGAATATTCCTCTAGATCTTTTTTGACATGTCAACAAAACAAACAGTCGAAAAATATATATATTATTATGTTTCATCGTTTGGTAACATACGAGACGTAAGTTTAAGGAGATTGCAGATGCAAATTGTTGCAGATGAATGTTTCCTTTCAACTGTATAAAAGTAGTCTTTCGAATGTTTTCAGTATACCCATTTTAAAATATACTAGTATAGTTTTGGAGAATGAAATTTTTCAGAAGTGTATTTTCCTTTTGAAATATAAGATACGAAAATTTTAGATACTGTAACAATAAACTTCAATAAAATTTAGAATTTCAGAAATGCACAAAATATTGGAAGGAATTCATTTAAGAAATAAGCATTTTTTTACTGTGCATTTATTTCAGAGATAATTATAGGATAGTTGTATACGCACTAGCGCTCGGTGCACAAGTTTCGGATTCGAAACCCGATGGCGCCATGGATGTTTGTAGGGGTTCGGAATCCTCTTTAAGCCGTAGGTCCCTGTCTCATGACTGAAAAGCTGAGCGTTGGGCGTAGAGATGACAACCCTACCCCTTAAGAAGAAAAAAAACATCTCTCGTCTCGAAATCTACCAGTATGTAGACGGCCTTGGCCCACGTTGGGCTTTTTACGCCGTTGATGATGATGATGATGAGTTGTATTAAAGAGTTTTTAAATAAAATTTTTTTTGTACTGATGAGTTAAATGAATCGGTTTTTAATACTATTTTAAATATATACCTTTTAATTTAAATACTCTTAAATTAAAACTTATTTATAAAATTATTAAAAAATCCAGAAATTCTTTCAATTGCAAAATGGGGATATTTTCTTGTACGGCGAATGTCCAAGAACAGCTTAAAATCGTTTAAATTTTAAACACATTCAAATTAGGAGAATTGGATTTTTATTTAATATCATTGTCTGACTAACTAGTGGTCAATTGCTAACGTGCGCAGAAAGGCATTGTTCCCATCATGACATGCTTGTACTGTACAATGACTCCGGCCTTGTGCACTACAATGTTGGGGCCTGATGGACGAGTGGCTAGCGCTCTTGCAGTCGGTACTACAGGGTTTCGGGTTCGTGTCCCGGCGGTGCCATGGATGTTTGTAGTGGTTCGGAACCTACGGGTTAAGATTAGATTCCGAACCACCACCGGGATTCGAACCAGTAAACCTGTGGTACCGAGCGCGCAGCCACTCGGCCACAATCTCCCTGATCCTATTAGACCGGCGCCTACGGTTTAAAGTTGATTCCGATTTGGGACTCAAACCCGGAACCTGTGTTTCCGGAACGCCGGAGCGCTAGCCAATCGGTCATCAGACCCATACATTGCTTCTTTACACACACATTTCTCTTTTAAAGAAAATGACACAATTGACAACACTTAACTGTTGCACTGCCAATGTTAAAAAAAAAAAAAAAGCTTTCTTGGACACGCAGTATATATTTGTTAAAAATAGACATTTTCAAATCACTAATTACTTCCATCAATAATGCACGTAAGAAAATTTCCATCGGGTTTTTTTTTATTGTTTTTTATTCATTGCTTTATAAAGAAAAGGTAAATTCGACACTCTTTGAAGTGACAAAGAGTTTAGGATTTAATTCGATTATAATTCTCTTTCAAAAGTTCCTCTTCTGTCTTGTTGAATGTATCAGAGTGTCTTTAGAATTTTTATTTAAAATCATAAATTTAAAAATCTCTTCTTTCTTTTTCACTCACTAAAAGCACTCTTAACCAACACGTGTTTAGTTAAAATTCTAAAAGCGAAATGAATATTGTAAAAAAAGAAGAAAAAAAGATCTTTGCAAAAGAGATTTTTCTTAAAAGCATCTTACCTCAGATTTTTTTTTTTTTTTAAGCTCAAAAATTTTCGATTTTCTTTTAAATACTTATTGAAGCCTTCTAGTTATTATAAATCTTTAGTTAAAATATTTATACATTTTTGTTAAGTTATTTGAATGGATATAAAAAATGTAAAGGGGGAACAGTTGAATAGAGCGTTCAATTTATGAACGAGAATTGCATGGTTGCCGCTCTACGATCATTTTGTGCAAACTTTGGGCGAAACAAACCGGGACCTATATTTTTTAACGTGGATTCCGAACCCTCACAAACATCCATGCCACAACCAGGATTTCAACCTGAAGCCTGTGGTACCAAATGCAGAACGCTAGCCAATTGGCCATCACGCCGCTTATGAACGAGGGTAAAATAGCCGAATAAGCGCGTTCGGTGTAAGAAAGAGGGGATCTGTGTTAGAAACCCAACAAGCACAGATGGACCGAAGGAAGCATAAATGCCGTGTCCAACATGTATCAAAATTTCATTTGCGTTTATCCAACGCATGTGAAACTTTTCCTTTTTTCAATTCCTACAATTAGTTCACGCTCTCTGTATATATATCTTGTTCAAATTTTAAATCGTTCATAAAATACTTTTTTATTCATCCACTCAATTTCAAATAAACTTTTTTTTGAACTTATAGTGGATGACACTGGATGTTAATACAGTTTTTTTAAATATTTATTCATTCATTAAATTTAATTAATTCATTAAAATTTTTTTAGATTTAAGTTGCATATATCTATCAATAGATGGCGCCAGATTGGAGAGGAAAATTTCACCTTTCTTTATAAAGGACTATCTGCAATATAGGGCCTGAATGGCCGAGTGGCTAGAGCTCTGGCTCTCGTACCACAGGTTTCGGGTTCGAGTCACGGCGGTGCCACGGTTGTTATCGGTTCGGAATCCACTTTAAAAGTAGGTCCCGGTCTAATAGGATCGTAGAGCATTGCGTGGGCATTGTTACTCCGCTTCCGTGGCTTATCTTCAAGTGACACGCGCCCCCTGGGTAATGCAAAATGAGTACGTCTGTGCAGCACTTGCCTTAAGGCATCTAAGATAAAGCTGTCTGTGTTTGCCAGCCGATTAGAAAGAAGAAAAAAAAAACTTTCTGCAATATAGGGAAAAAAAAAGTAGGAATTGACTTTAAATTTTTTTTAATTACTTATATTGTAATTGTAATTTTTCTATGAAGTTAACTACTTTCTTTTAAAATCATTTAAAGAAATCTCAAAGATATTGTATAAAAAAAAAAGTCTCTCATAAAAGAGAATAACATTTGACATTTGAAAAACACTTTGGATATTCACAAGTTTATTTGATACGTTTTATATTAAAATATACATGAATCTTAAACACTGTATTTAAATGAAAGTCTAATTCTATTACAATTTTAAAAAAATGTATTGCAGGGAAATTTGAATTTTGTAAATATCCTTTGATGCATAAAAAAATTGGTTTGAATAGTAAAATTTTTAAAGCTATAATCGGATTAAAATTCGCCTCTATATAAGTTCCAAAAGTTTATACGACAAAGCATTATCTATTCAATTTTCAGAAAAACATGGCGTAAATAAATATTTTTTAAATAACAAAATATTTTGAATACCTATAATAATGAGCGGAATACATTAATATGCAATATACTTTTCATGTAAATGATATCTGCGAATTTCATTTTTTTTATAAAAGTAACTTTTATTATAGCAAAAGTTGTCGATAAGATAAAAAATCAGGAAAAATTGGAATGATTTTAAATTATTAAATTTTAAAATAATTTTTGGCCTTTCAGCATTTTATAAGCGTATAAAATTTGTTTAATGTAATGCATTTACATTTGGACACTTGAATAAAATTTGTAGCTTTACCAAGGGATGTCTGCATATTTAAATTTACAAAAAGGAGGTGACGAGTTTACTTTTCTGATTTTTGTAAAATCAATTTGCTCACTTTGTTGTTACACATTAAAAAACTACTACCACTACTACGCCCATTCACATCACTGTGTCTAGAGCTAAGTTTGTCTCCTTGCAGTTTGGGAATGATGTGGGTGAAAGAAATCTGATTGGGCTCTGTGATGCTCTACGGTCCCTATGAGACCAGGACCTACGGCTTAAAGTAGATTCCGAACCACTACAAATATCCATGCCACCGACGGGATTTGAAACCTATGGTACCAAACTACAGAGCGGTATCCACTCGCCCATCGAGTCCCTCTACATTAGTAAAACTAGAAAACATCCACGTAGTCGAAAGGACAACGTAATGAATGGAGTTATATTATTATTAATAAAGAAATTCGAAGATAATAATAAAGCAAATTACAGTACAAATAAGGAACTAAATATTGGATAATAATGAAACAAATTATGTAATTAAAAGTAAAATAATGAGAAAGAATAATCTCCAGAAATAGTAAGGCCGCGTCTGTATTTGTTTACTCTGTCAATCTGCGGATGATAATTATATTGCATAATAATGAAGCAAATTATGTCACTGGAAATGAAATAATGAAAAAGGATACAATTCTCGGATAATAATGAATCCAATTATGTTGTTATTAATAAATAAATTCTTAGATGAAATAATAATAAAGCAAATTACAATACCAATAATGAAGCAAATATTGGATAATAATGAAACAAATAACTATGCAACTAAAAATGAAGAAAAAATTATACGATTCTCGCATAATAAAGAATCAAATTATATTATTATTAATAAAGAAATTCTTAGATGACCATAATAAACAAAAATGCTTTCAAATAATGAAGCAAATATTGGATAATAATGAAACATATTATGTAACTAAATGTAAAATAATGAAAAATGATACAATTCTCGCATAATAATAAATCAAATTATATTATTATTAATACAGAAATTCTTAGATATTAATGAATCAAATTACACTACCAATAATGAATCGAATATTGGATAACAACGAAATAAATTATGTAGCTAAAAATGGTATATTGAAAAAATGATACAATTCTCGCATAACTGTATAATTATGAATCAAATAATAAGGAATAAGGAATATTTATATGGAATCAATTATATTATTGTTAATAAAAAATTCTTAGATACTAATACAGCAAATTACATTACTAATGATGAATCAAATAATAAGGAATAAGGAATATTTATATGGAATCCAATTATATTATTGTTAATAAAGAAATTCTTAGATACTAATACAGCAAATTACATTACCAATGATGAATCAAATAATAAGGAATAAGGAATATTTATATGGAATCCAATTATATTATTGTTAATAACGAAATTCTTAGATACTAATACAGCAAATTACATTACTAATGATGAATCAAATAATAAGGAATAAGGAATATTTATATGGAATCCAATTATATTATTGTTAATAAAAAATTCTTAGATACTAATACAGCAAATTACATTACTAATGATGAATCAAATAATAAGGAATAAGGAATATTTATATGGAATCCAATTATATTATTGTTAATAAAGAAATTCTTAGATACTAATACAGCAAATTACATTACCAATGATGAATCAAATAATAAGGAATAAGGAATATTTATATGGAATCAATTATATTATTGTTAATAACGAAATTCTTAGATACTAATACAGCAAATTACATTACCAATGATGAATCAAATAATAAGGAATAAGGAATATTTATATGGAATCCAATTATATTATTGTTAATAACGAAATTCTTAGATACTAATACAGCAAATTACATTACTAATGATGAATCAAATAATAAGGAATAAGGAATATTTATATGGAATCCAATTATATTATTGTTAATAAAGAAATTCTTAGATACTAATACAGCAAATTACATTACTAATGATGAATCAAATAATAAGGAATAAGGAATATTTATATGGAATCCAATTATATTATTGTTAATAACGAAATTCTTAGATACTAATACAGCAAATTACATTACCAATGATGAATCAAATAATAAGGAATAAGGAATATTTATATGGAATCCAATTATATTATTGTTAATAACGAAATTCTTAGATACTAATACAGCAAATTACATTACCAATGATGAATCAAATAATAAGGAATAAGGAATATTTATATGGAATCCAATTATATTATTGTTAATAAAGAAATTCTTAGATACTAATACAGCAAATTACATTACTAATGATGAATCAAATAATAAGGAATAAGGAATATTTATATGGAATCCAATTATATTATTGTTAATAAAGAAATTCTTAGATACTAATACAGCAAATTACATTACCAATGATGAATCAAATAATAAGGAATAAGGAATATTTATATGGAATCCAATTATATTATTGTTAATAACGAAATTCTTAGATACTAATAAAGCAAATTACAATACTAATGATGAATCAAATATATGATAATAATGAAACACGTTACCTTACGAACACTAAATATCGTTTCACTTATTTGTTACATGAAAATCAAACTGAAAACGGAACCGGTGATTGTGTCCCATTTACGACTGTCGCAGAAATCTCCAGAAATATGAAGGCTCGCATCCGGAGAGCTCTCAGGATACGAACACATCTCCGATAAAATTTCATTTCCTGTTTTATGACGGCGACATTTTCAACGCTTTTCCAACAAAGCCTTTTATTGCTCCGCATTTATTTTTATGGAACGACGTCCTTTATTACTTCGTATGAAGGAAAACACCTGCCCAAAACTGGAAGTGGTTGTTAAAATTTTGGAAAAAAAAATCTTTTTTTCCTTTAAAAAGAGATTTTTATATAAGAATTTCTTTTTTTTCAATTCTACTATTGCTATATATATATATATATCGTGTTCAAATTTTCAGTCGTTCATAAAATATTTTTTTTATCATCTGCTCAAGTTCAAATACATTTTTATATACTTGTGGTGGATGACACTGGATGTGAATACAGTTTTTTTCAAATATTAATTCATTCATTCATTAAATTTAATTCATTAATTTTAGTTTTTTTTTAGATTTAAGTTGCATGTATCTACCCATAGATGGCGGCAGATGTAAGATGAAAATTTCAACTTTATTTGTAAAGGACTTTTCTGAGATAGAGTGAAAAAAGTAGGAATTCACTTTAAAACATTTTTTTTTTTATTATATTACTTGTTTTCAAGATAGTTATCTCAGAATCATTTGATTTGTTTTTTTTTTTTTTTTATCTGTGTACAGTTAATAACAGACATTTTTTTGCTTGCTTCTTTTGTAATGGAGTTTTCATAAGAAGGTTCGGTTTGTCGCTCTACGGTCATGTTGTGCACACCTTAAGCTAAACAGACCGGTACCTACTGTTTAAAGTGGATTCCGAACCACCAACAAACAAGATTCGAAATTGAAGCCTGCAGTACAAAAGGCCAGAGTGTTAGCCAATTGGCCATCAAACCGCTGTCATAAGAATGACTAGCGTTAGTTTACCATATTTGCATGGCTGCGCACCTTGATTGGGGTTGTGATAGAACACCTGGAAATATCTCACCTAATTTTCGACATGAGATGTTGAGGGAGAATCGCAACCGTCACTGACCAAGGAAATACGGCCTTGACACACACAACCTCTTCCACGAATAGCGACCAGTCAGTGCTGCAACCATCCAAACCTAGCACTTACATATTAAATGTCGCTCTGATGGCCAGTTGGCTAGCGCTCTGACCTTTGATACCACAGGCTCCAGTTTCGCTGGCGGTGGCATGGATGCTTGTGAGTGGTTCGGAATCCACGTTAAACTGTAGGTCCCTGTCTAATGAGCTTAAAGTGTGCACAAAATGACCGTAGAGCGGCAAATCAAACCAAACTTTAGATCATCTATCCCTGAAAGTGTCAAAAGTTCGTTTGGGTTTGATTCTCTTTCTGCTGATGAAATGAAATAATGAAAAATTATACAATTCTCGCATAATAATGAATCAATAAAGAAATTCTTAAATAATAATCGGGCAACTTACATTACTAATAATGAAGCAAATATTGGATAATAATGAAACGCATCATCTTAGGAACACTTAAGACCGTTTCACTGATTGGCGACATGCATCTATGAAAATCAAACCAAAGAAAGTATCCGGTGATTGTATCCCATTTACGACCGTCGTAGAAATCTCCCGAAATATTAAAGCTTGCATCCGGAGATCTCAGGATACGAACACATCTCCAATAAAATTTCATTTCCTGTTTTATGGAGGCGACATTTTCGACGCTTTTCCAACAAAGCCTTTTATGGCTCCGCATTTATTTTTATGGAACGACGTCCATTATTACTTTGTCTGAAGGAACTCTCTCCCAAAACTGGAAGTGGTTGTTAAAATTTTGCAAGAAAAAAATCTTTTTTTTCTTTAAAAAAAAAAAGTTTACAAGGGATTTTTATATGAAAATTACTTTTTTTCGAGCTACGAATTTCAGAATGATTCGATTCGATTCGAATTCGGTGTATTGTTAACAGCAGGCATTTTTTCTTTTTTTTTTTTTTAAGGGTTGGGATTGGTGTGTCGCTCTGCGCTCATCTTGTACACACCAGCGCTACACAGACTGAGATCTACGGTGGGTTCAGAAACCCCTCACAAATGTCCATGCCCCTGCCAGTATTCGAACCTGGAGCCTGTGGTATCAAAGGTCAGAGAGCTAACCATTTGGACATCAGGCCTCTCTTTTGTAAAGGAGATCTAACGCAGCTGGAAAACACTTAGACAGCTGTCTTGATTGTCTTAAGTCAAGCGATGCACGGACGTTACTCACTTAGCACTACCCAGGAGGTGCGTGTAGTTAGAAGGTAAGCTGCGGACGCGGAGTCACACAACCCCCCACAACGCTCTACGATCCTGTTTGGCCGTGACCTACTATTTAAAGTTGGATTCCGAAACACTACAAACATACATGGCTCCGGCGGAACTGGAACCCGAAACCTGCGGTAACGAGCGCCAGAGCGCTAGCCACTCGGCCATTCAGGCCTTCTGTGTACAGTTAATAGCAGCCATTTTTTTTTTGTTTGCTTCTTTTGTAAGGGAGTTGTCATAAGAATGTCTGGTTTCATTTATCTTGTCGCTCTACGGTCATCTTGTGCACTCTTTGCGTTAATTAGACCGGGACCTACAGTGAATTCCAAACCACTCACACACATCCATGCCTTCGCCAGGATTCGAACCTGGAGCCTGTGGTACCAAAGGCTGGAGCGCCAGTAATTGGGTCATCAGGCCGCTATTTTGTAAGGCAGTTGTCATAAGAAGGACTGTCATGGTTGAGCACCTTGATTAGGGTTGTGATGGAACACCCGGATATATCTCACCTGATTTTCGACGTGAAACTTTCATGGTCAATTGCAAACGTCACTCTTCCCTCTTTCTCGAAGGAATAACGACCAGATTTTCTGTCAATACTACAACCGTCCAGCCCTAAGTACTCACAATGGCCTGGATGGCCAGTTGGCTAAAGCTCTGGCTTTTGGTACCACATGCAACAGGTTCGAACCCTGGCGGTGGCAGGGATGTTTGCGAGAGCTCAGCATTTATTTTTATGGAACGACTTGGCGATGTCTGTGTTACTTTGTATGAAGGAAACGCATTCCCAAAATGGAAGTGGTTGTTAAAATTTTTTTTTGAAAAAAAATCTTTGTTTCTCTTTAAAAGTGGAGAAGTTTACAGCGGATTTTTAGCTTAAAAAAAGGAATTCTCATAATATAATAGTTTTAGAATGATTTGATTCGAATTCTGTGTAGTTAATAGCGGGCACACCAACAGCCGCTAGCCAATTAGTCATCAGGCCGCACATTTAATTGAAATATAGTATTTATATACAAGTTATTCATAGAAAACACTGTATTATTCTTTCCTTCGTCTGATCCATTCATAACATGTTAATGTTATGAATGGATCAGACGCATTTTCATAAAATCTCAAAATTGAATGTTTTATGCATTTTTAATAAGCTAAAATATCGTTGTAACAGGGAAAAGTCGTGGATTTATCGTATCGTTCATGATGGGTCGTTTCATTTTTGAGGAAAGTTGTACCATGTGGCTAAATCTTTGTACCATGCCATCTCGATTATGAAGGGGGTTCCTATAGGTAATTCCACAAAAAAAAGCTATACGTAAATATTGCTCACAAAGGAAATGCCAAACACCTAGTAATTATTACTTTGTATGAAGGAAACGCCTCCCCAAACTGGAAATGGTTGTTAAAATTTTGAAGGAAAAAAAAAATTTTTTTCCCCTTTGAAACGAGAAGATTTCAGTGGATTTTTATATAAGAATTTTTTTTTTTTTTTTAGCTAGTCATTTCATAATGCTTTGATTCGAATTCTGCGTACTGTTAATAGATTTAACAACAGAAGAAGCTTAAAAGAAGGTAACTTTTTCGTTACCTTCTTTTGTAAGGAGTTGCCCTAAGAAGGTATGGTGTGTCGCTCTACGGTCATCTTGTGCACACGAAGCTAAACAGACCGGGACCTACAGTTTAAAGTGGATTACTACTACACCACACCACACCACATCACTGTGCTTAGAGCTGAATTGCCCCTTTACAGTTTGGGAAGGATGTGGGTGAGAAGAAGTCTGATTGGGATCTGGGACGCTCTACGGTCCTATGAGACTGGGACCTACAGTTTTAAGTGAACTACTACAAACATTCATTGCTATAGGTGTAACCATACTCTACCAGTGTAGGCCACTTTGTGCACCAGTGTGTAAAACACACAAAACAAATCTTAGTTTAATTTTTGGAAACCATCTATTATTTGTTTGTTTGTGACTAATCCTAAGTGTCCTGCAATGCGGGACGGACAACCCATGAGTAATCTACTCATGGATGGAGAAAAGGGGACAGCTTCCGTTGTGATGGAGCACCCGTAGGTAGAAGTCTGACTTGGCTCCGTGACGCTCTTTTACAGTCAAATGAGACCGGAACCTACGCCTTAAAGGGGATTCCGAACGCCTACAAACATCCATGGCACCGTCGGGACTCGAACCCGAAACCTGTGCGCAGCGGCAGAGCGCTAGCCTCTCGACCATTCAGGACCCTTCACCCATTGCTATAGGTGTAACCATACTCTACCAGTGTAGCCCACTTTGTGTACCAATGTGTAATACACACAAAACAAGGTGTAGTTTAATTTTCAGGACACCATGTATCATTAAAAGCTACACGAAACACCGCCTTATTTATCCCTTCACAATTGAAGCACGATCGAAACCATGCCAAACCTATTACCAGCCATTCCTTCGTCCAAAACGTGACTCCTTAAAAGACCCCCCTCAAAATAAATCCCTAAAACTGATAAGAACTTTTAAATTGGAACAACGCGGAGGAAAAGCAATGCTCGAACCATTTTCCCGACCACTAAACTTATAATTACTGCACGCTGCGTGCTGCTAGAGACAGGAAGATCGCGAAAGGGAAAAAGGGAAAATTTCAAACCTCGATGGGGAAGTCCCAGCTGTCAGCAAGTGGCGTCAATTAATTTAAAACCTAGCTGCGGTTTTCCCCTTTTCCAAAAGTAAAATTTCCCCACCAAATCAGGTTCTTGGTAAAGTGTAATTAGTTTCCCCAACAGTGGAATTGGGGCTGAACGTGTCAAATTAGGAGTTCTGTTGGTTGAAATAACTCGCACGAGATACTTTACTAGTAAGTATTCTTGAAATAATGGCGGTTTGCGGTTAAAATGACGTGTGAACTGAATATTTTTATAGTCGGACATTTGTTTTATCTCTTATATTTTAATGTCTTCTGTGAGAGATTTTTTTTTTTTTTTTTTTATTTGCTAGTGTCGGATTCTGTATTATTTACTTTATATTAATAGTAAGTCCTTCAGTTTTAAGAAAATTACATAAATAAAATCATTATTTATGGGGCCTCATGGTCGAGTGGCTAGTGTTCTGGCGCTCGATACAACAGGTTTCGGGTTTTGCACGGCGAAGTCTGAGTATGCAGTTCCGGTGGTGCCATGGATGTTTGGAGTGGTTCGGAATCCACTTTAAGCCGTAGGTCTCGGTCTAACAGAATCGCAGAGCGTTGTGGGGGATATTGTTACTCGGCGTTCTTAGCTTATCTTCAAGCTACACGCACTTCCTTGTAAGGGCTCAGTGAGTAACATCGGCATGGTCCTTGCTTATGGCATAAAATACTACTATCTAAGTATTTGTCAGCAGGATTAGGAAAAAAAAATCGTATATTACCAACCTCTGAAATATAACTGAATACTTTTTTTAAATTTCTTTAAACTATCTTATTTTAAATTTGCTTACATCGCTCATCAGCAAGTAGCGTCAATTAATTCAAACCTAGGTGCGGTTTTCCCCTTTTCCAAAAGTAAAAATTCCCCACCAAATGGGGTTCTTAGGGAAAGTGTAATTAATTTTCCCCCAAACAGTGGAATTGTGGTTCAACGTGTCAAATTAGGAGTTTTGTTTGTTGCACGAGATATTTTGCAGTAAGTATTCTTGGAATAAATGGTGGTTAGGTGCTAAAATGACGTTTGAATCGAATATGAAGCGAAGTTTTTATGGTTGGACATTTGCTTTTACAATTATATTTTAATGTCTGCAGAGAAATATATTTTTAAAAGAAAAAATTTACTTGTGTCGGATTCCGTATTATTTATTTTATATTAATAGTAAGTGCTTTAATTTAAAAAAATTACATAAAAATTTTGATTGATAATGAAAATCGATTTTTTAGACATGGCGATATCTTGGCGTAGTCTTGGCGATATGATACGTCGTTGGCGTGATTATTGCTAAACTTTAAAAACATCTAAAACATAAACAGTAAAATATCTAATGTTCTAAACGTTTCTAAAAGTTAAATTTTAAACTTTTTAAACGTAAACGTTTGAATAGAATATATCAAAATACATCGAATAAGTAACGTTTTTATATTTGGACATTTCTATTTTCACTTATATTTTATTGCTTTCTGTGAAGGATTTTTTTCTAAAAAAAAAAAAAAAAAAAAGACTTATGCCGGATTCAGTATTATTTATTTTATATTAATAGTAAGTTCCTCAGCTTAAAAGCACATTACCATCAATTCCTTCCAAAACGTGCCTCCTTAAAAGAACTCCCCCTCAAAATAAATCCCTTAAAACTGATAAGAAGAACTTTTAAATGAGAACAACGCAGAGTGAAAGCAATGCTGAAACCATTTTCCAAAACCACTAAACTTATAATTACTGCACCGCGTGCTACTAAAGACAGGAAGATCACGGAGAGGAAAAAGGGAAAATTTCAAACCTCGATGAGGAAGTCCCACCTGTCAACAAGTGGCGTCAATTAATTTCAAACCTAGGTGTGGTTTTCCCCTTTTTTTCAAAAAAGAAAAATACCCGCACCAAATCGGGTTCTCGGAAAGTGAATTAATTTTCCTCAAACAGTGGAATTGGGTTGAACGTGTCAAATGAGGAGTTTTGTTGCAGCACGAGATACTTTCGCAGTTAAGTATTCTTGAAATAAATGGTGGTTTGGAGATGAAATGACTTTCGAATCGAATATTAAGCGAAGTTTTTATAGTTGGACATTTATTTCTTCGCTTATATTTTGATGTCTTCAGTGAGAAATTAAAAAAAAAAAAACTTACTTGTGTCGGACTTTTTATGGTTGGACATTTGCTTTTTTCACTTATATTTTAATGTCTTCAAGTGAGAGGTTTTTTTAAAAAAGGAAACAAAACAGTTACTTGTAACGGATTCAGTATTATTTATTTTATATTAATAGTAATTGCTTTATTTAAAACAAAAACATAAAATACATTATTATTTATTTGTTATTGTGCTCTTCGCGATATCGTGTATCGCTGTCGCGATATTTTTTAAACGTTATAAACAGACATCTAAGGACAAGTAATACTTGTTTAAGATTCAATATAATTTATTTTATTTTAATAGTACGCCTTTCAGCTTAAAAAAAATTGCATTAATAAAATAAATAATAATATTTTTTTAGTGGTCTTGGCGATTTGATATGCCGTTGGCGCGATTGTTGCTAATTAACAGACATCTAAAGATGTCATTTAATGTAATCAATGTTTCAGCAGTTGGTTAAGTATTAGAGGGCCTGATGGCAGAGTGGCTAGCGCTCTGCCCTTTGGTATCACAGGATTCATTTTCGATTCCTGGTGATGGCATGAGTTGTTAATTGTTTGAAATCCACTTTAAACTGTAGTTCATGGTCTGTTTAGCCGTCGTGTACACAAGATGACCGTAGAGCGACAAATTAAACCAAATCTCCCAAAAATGACTTCAAGGTTGCTATCGCTCTCGAAGCTTATATTGCTGTACGTCTAACCATACTCTACGAATGTATTCTACTTTATGCGCCAATGCATTATAGACACAAAACAAGTTGTAGTTTAACTTTTGGACACCATCTAGTATTAAAAAGCCCTACAAAACACTGCCTTATTTATCCCTTCATAATTGCAGCACGATCCCATGCCAAACCCATTACCAGCCATTCCTTCTACTAAAACGTGCCTCCTTAAAATAAATCCCTAAAACTGATAAGAACTTTTAAATGTGAACAACGCGGAGGAAAAGGAATGCTGAAACCATTTTCCCGACCACTAAACTTATAATTACTGCAGCATGCGTTCTGCTAGAGACAGGAAGATCGCGGAGGGGAAAAAGGGAAAAATTTCAAACCTCGATGGGAAGTCCTGTCAGCAAGTGGCGTCAATTAATTCAAACCTAGGTGCGGTTTTCCTCCTTTTCCCAAAAACTAAAATTCCCCCTTCAAAATCGGGTTCTTGGTAAAGTGTAATTAATTTCCCCCAACAGTGGAAATTGGGTTGAACGTGTCAAATTAGGAATTTGGTTTGTGCACGAGATATTCTTTCCAGTTAAGCATTCTTGGAATAAATAGGGGTTTGGAGTTAAAATGACGTTCGAATCGAATATTAAGTGAAGTTTTTTAGAGTTGGACATTTGTTTTCTCACTTAATGTCTTCAGTTAAAGATTTTTTTTTAAGAAGAAAAAAAAATTCTGTATTGGATTCAGTATTATTTATTTTATATTAGTAATGTGTGTTTCAGTTTAAAAAAAAATTATATAAAAAAATATTATTTATTTTTCCATCCCTACAATTAGTTCTCACTCTCCTATATATAACATGTTCAAATTTTCAATCGTTCATAAAATACTTTTTTTTTTTTCATCCACTTGAGTTCAAATACATTTTTTTGAACTCAAGTGTTTTTCAAATATTAATTCAGTCATTAAATTTAATTCATTACTTTTAATTTTTTTAGTTTTAAGTTGCATGTATTTATCGATAGATGGCACCAGATGTAAGAGGAAAAGTTCAACTTTATTTGTAAAGGATTTTTCTGCAATAGAGTGAAAAAAATGTGGGAGTTGACTTTAATTTTTTTTTTTTTTTATATTACTTGTTTTTCTTGTTATAAAAATGTTGTAATTCTTTCTTTTGCCTCTTAAGTCTTGTAATTAAGTCTCTAATTTTTTACCGGCCATCAGGCCACATATTTTATAGATATAATTTCATTAAAACGTGTAAAATATTGCATTGCTTAAACTTAAAAAATTGCTGGCTGAATGGAATTTTCTTAAATAGCGAATATTTAAAAACATTCCATTTACATTTTTTAGTGTTTAAAAAAAAAAAAAAAGAATTATTTTGTTTCAAATTGTTGTAAACTTTTTATTTTCTTTTACACCAAATACATCCACAGTGAAATTTACAATGTTAAGTGGCTTTCAGTGAAGATAGAAGTATTCATTAAATAATAATTGCGCATTGGGGTTGCCAGTTTGGGATAAACATATTCCTCATCTAATTACGTCCTGGTGGCCAATAGGTTATAGCTCTGGCCTTGGGTACCATAGGCTTCAGTCTCTATCCTCGGCGGTGGCATGGATGTTTGTGAGTGGTTCGGATTCCACTTTAAACTGTAGGTGCCGGTTTGTTTAGCCCTCGTGTGCACAAAATGACCGTAGACCGGCAATCCAATCCAAACCCTTACAGAAGAAAAAAAAAAAAAAAGGCCTGCTACTATCTGTACACATAATTCTGAATCAAATTATTCTGAAATGGCTAACTTAAAAAAAAATATTCTTATATAAAAAGTCGCTGTAAATTTCTTCTTTAAAAAAATTTTTTTTTTCAAAATTTTAACAACCACTTCCAGTTTGGGAACGCGTTTTCCTTCATACAATGTAATAACGGATATGGGCAGGTCGTTCCATAAAAATAAATGCAGAGCAATAAAAGGCTTTGTTGGAAAAGCGTTGAAAATGTCGCCGCCATAAAACAGGAAATGAAATTTTATTGGAGATGTGTTAGTATCCTGAGATCTCCGAATGCGAGCTTTAATATTTCGGGAGATTTCTGCGACGGTCGTAAATGGGACACAATTTCTTTCTTTGGCTTGATTTTCATAGATGGATGTCGCCAATAAGTGAAACGGTCTTAAGTGTTCCGGAGATAATGCGTTTCATTATTTCCAATATTTGCTACATTATTTGTAATTTAATTTGCATTGTTGTTATCTAAGAATTTCTTTATGGATGATAATAATATAATTGGATTCATTATTACGCGATTTGGTTTTGTTTCGTTTGGCGCTCTACGGTCATCTTGTGCACACTTTAGGCTAAACACACCAGGACCTACAGTTTAACGGGGATTCGAACCCCTCACAAACATCCATGCCACCGTCAGGATTCGAACCTGAAGCATGGGATACCAAAGATCAGAGCGCTAACCACTTGGCCAACAAGCCGCGCCATTATGATGCGGAATTGTATCATGTTTCCTTATTTGAATTTTAGTTGCATATTTTGTTTGATTATTAAGCAAAAATAACTTCATTAGAATTATTATCCGCAGATAATTGTTCCATTAATTCGTAGTATATAATTTAAATTATTATTATTCAAAAACACTTTCAAAGGATTCAGTCTGAAGGTCAGTGTGTCTAACATAAAATAAATAATATGGCCTCCAACACAATTATTTTTTTTATCCTTTAAAAAAATCTCTCACTGAAGATATTAAGATATAAATGCTCAACTGTAAAAACTTCACTTAATATTCCATTCGAACCCCTATGTTAAAACGTTAAATACGTTTAAAATGTTACGTTTAAAACGTCTAAGACGTTAGATGAGTGTTTACGTAGAAGGATTTACTATTAATATAAAATAATAATAATAAATCCGTCACAAGTAAATTTTTTTTCCTTTAGAAAAATTCTATCATTGGAAACATTAAGATATACGGCTGTGTCCAAAGAATAAGACAGATTTCCAATTTAGAATTCCCGGGGCTTATGGTATTTCAATTTTTTTTTCTTTTGAGGTTGCTGGTACTGCCCTTTGACATCTGTGTGAAATGTCACGTCAAAATATTCATGAGTGTTTGATTTACACTTTGCTTTGTGAGACGCTAAAACGGATTCCGGCGATTTTTGAAATGTCTAATTTCTTTGAGCAACAAACTTGCATTCAATTTTGTTTGAAAACGTATAGAATGTTGCAGAAGTGGTCAGCATTCCTACATCGGAAAGAAATGAAGTGGTATAAACACTTCAAAGAAAGCAGAGAACGCGTTGAAGACGATGAGCCATCTGGTCAACTCTCCACCTCAACCGACGAAGCTCACGTCCAAAACATTAAAGATTTGGTGCTTGCAAATCGTCGGTTTACAATTAGAGACCTTGCTGATGATGTTGGAATTTCAAAAGGATGATCCCAAAATGAAACCCATATCGTTCCACAACTACCGTATTCACACTGTGCGACTTTTGGCTATTCCCTAAATCAAAAGACCACTCTGTTTGAGTGGATTGAAGAATGAATCGGCGCCGGCTTTGAAGGCCATCCCTGTCGATGACTTTTCAGCATGCATTGAGGAATGGAATAAAAGTCAGCATAAGTGGATTGTGTCCGGAGGGGATGACTTTGAAGGCCATAAAATAAATTTGGTAGAATAAACAAAGAGTTTTGGAAACAAAAATAATTAGTCACAAGTAAATTTTGTTTCCTTTAAAAAAATCCCTCACTGAAGACATTAAAGTATAAATGAAAAAACGAATGTCCATCCATAAAAACTTCACTTAATATTCGATTCAAACGTCTTTTTATCTCCAAACAACCATTTATTTCAAGAAAGGATCTCGTGACTAGAGATTTCCAACCAACACAACTCCTAATTTGACACGTTCAACCCAATTCCACTGTTTGGGGGAAAATTAATTATACTTTCCAAGAAAGTATCCCTCTGATTAGTGGGGAATTTTACTTTTTGGAAAAAAGGGAAAACCGCACCTCGATTTGAATTAATGAACGCCACTTGCTGACAGGTCGGACTTCCCCATCGAGGTTTGAAACTTTCCCCTTTTTCCCCCTCCGCTGTATTCCTGTTCCTAGCAGCCCGCAAACTGCAGTAATTATAAGTTTAGTGGTCGGGAAAATGGTTTCCGCAGTGCTTTCCTCCGCGTTGTTCTCATTTTGAAAGTTCTTCTTAGCAGTTTTCAGGGATTTATTTTGAGGGGGGTTCTTTTTTAAGGAGGCACGTTTTAGTAGAAGGTATTGCTGGTAATAGGTTTGGCATGGCTTCGATCGTGCTTCAGTTGTGGAGGGATAAATAAGGCGGTGTTTTGGAAAGCTTTTGATAATAGATGGTGTCCAAAAAAGTTTGACTGCGACTTGTTTTGCGAGTTTTACACATTGGTACACAAATTGGATTACACTGGTAGAATATGGTTACATCTATAGCAATATAAGGTTCAACAATGGGGTCATTTTTAAGTATGTTTGGTTTGGTTTGTAGCACTACGGTCTGCAGCAGCCTGGTAGCCAAGTGACTTGCGCTGTGGCCTTTGTATGCCAGGCTTCAGGTTCGAATGATGGAGGGGCATGGATGTATGTGAGTGGCTCGGAATCCACTTTAAACTGTAGGTTCCGATCAAATTAGCCCAAAGTGTCGCCCAAGTTGACCATAAAGAGACAAACCAAACCAACTCTACAGTACTAAACAGATCGGGACTTACTGTTTAAAGTGGATTCCGAACCACTACAAAAATCCATGGCACAGCCGGGACTCGAACCCGAAACCTGTGGTACCGAGCGCCAGAGCACTAGCCACTCGGCCACTCAGGCTCGTATAACATCAGGTCATTAAAATATAAGTGAAAAATGAATGTCCAACCATAAAAACTTCGTTTAATATTCGATTCGAACGTCATTTTAGCCCCAAAACACCATTTATTTCCAGAATACTTACTGCAAAAGTATCTCGTTCGCCAACAAAACTCCCTAATTTGACACGTTCAACCCAATTCCCACTGTTTGGACAAAATTAATTACCATTTCCAAGAATCCGATTTGGTGGGGGAATATTACTTTTTGGAAAAAGGGGAAAACCGCACCTAGGTTTGAAATTAATATTCGCCACTTGCTGACAGGTCGGACTTCCCCATCGAGATTTAAATTTTTCCCTTTTTCCCCTCCTCGATCTTCCTGTTTCTAACCGCACGCGAACAGCAATTATAAATTTAGTGGTCGGGAAAATGGTCTCAGCATTGCTTTCACTCCGCGTTGTTCTCATTTAAAAGTTCTTCTTATCAGTTTTAAGGGATTTATTTTGAGGGAGATTCTTTTAAAGAGTCACGTTTAGGTAGAAGGAATTGCTGGGAATAGGAATGGCATGGATTCGATCGTGCTTCAATTGTTGAAGGATAAATAAGGCTTTTTTTTGTAAATCTTTTAATAATAGAATGTGTCCAAAAGTTAAACTAGTACTTTTTGGGCGTCTACCCCACTGGTACATAAAGCGGGTTACACCCGTAGAGTATGGTTAGACCTATAGAAATATAAGATTTAAAACCTATATCAACCTAAGGTAACCCTGGTGCACAAAGTGGACTATATTCATATAGTATGGTTACATGTACAGTAATATAGAGTTCAAGAGCGATAGCAACCTTGAAATAATTTTGGGGAGATTTGGTTTGGTTTGGTTTGTCACTCTACGGCCATCTTGTGCACACGAGGTCTAAACAGACAGTTTACCAAACCTACGGTTTAAAGTGGATCCGAACAACACACAAACATCCATGGTACTGCCGGCTGTATCCTGTAATACCAATGGCGAGAGCGTTAGCCAGTCTGCCATCAGGCCCCTAATACTGAACCAACTGCTGAAACATTTATTAAATTAAATGACGTTTTTAGATATCTGTTTATCAGCAACAATAGCGCCAACGGTATATCGTATCGCCAAGACCACTCTAAGAAATAAATAAAAATTGCTTTTACGTAATTTTTTTTTTTAAGCTGAAAGACTTACTATTAATTGAAAATAAATAATTCTGAATCCGGCATGAGTAAATTTTTTTAATATCTCACTAAGACATTAAAATAAAAGTGAGAAAACAAATGTCCAACCATAAAAACTTCACTTAATATTCGATTCAAACGTCATTTTATTTCAAACAACCATTATTTCAAGAATACTTACTTTGAAAAGTATCTCGTGCACAAACAAATCTCCTAATTTGACACTTTCAACCCAATTCCACTGTTGGGGAAATTAATTACACCCCAAGAACCCGATTTTGGTGTGGGGAATTTTACTTTTGGAAAAGGGGGAAAACCCCACCTAGGTTTTAAATTAATTGACGTCACTTGCGGACAGGTCGGACTTCCCCATCGAGGTTTGAAGTTTTCCCTTTTTCCCCTCCGCGATCTTCCTGTCTCTAGCAGCCCGCACTGCAATAATTATAAGTTTAGTGATCGGGGAAATGGTTCGAGCATTGCATTCCTCTGCTCTGTTCTCATTTATGAGTTCTTATCAGTTTTAAGGGGTTTATTTTCAGGGGGTGTTCTTTTTAAGGAGGCACGTTTTAGTAGAAGGAATTGATGGTAATAGGCTTGGCATGGGTTCGATCGTGCTTCAGTTGTGAAGGGATAAATAAGACAGTGTTTTGTAATGCTTTTAATAATAGATGGTTTTCTAAAAGTTTAACTACGGCTGGTTTTTGCGTGTATAATACATTGGTGCTTAAAGTGGGATACACTCGCAGAGTATGGTTACACCTATAGAAATAAGGTCACATACTGGTGCACTATACTCGTATAGTATGGTTACACGTACAGCAATATAAGGTTCAAGAGCGATAGCTACCTTGAAGTCATTTCGGGGGAGATTTGGTTTCGTTTGTCGCTCTACAGTCATCATGGGCACACGAGAGATAAAAAGACAGGGACCTACGGTTTAAAGGGGATTCCGAACCACTCACAAACGTCCATGGTATCGCCGGTACTCGAACCTGAATCCTGTAATACCAAAGGCCAGAGCGTTAGCCCCTCTGCCATCTGCCTCCCCCTACTAACCAACTTCTGAAACATTGATTACTTTAAATAATGTCTTTATATGTCTGTTTATTAACAACAATCGCGCCCACGGCATATCATATATCGCCAAGACCACGCCAAAATATCGCCAAGTCTAAAAAAAAAAAATTATTATTATTTAAAGTTGAAGGACTTAATTTAACGGTGAAAAACGTCTAAAACGTTAGATGTCTGTTTATAACGTTTAGCAACAATCGCGCCAACGATAAATAGTTTCGCCAAGACAAAAAACAAATAATAATTTTATGTGATCTTCTTTTAAGCTGAACGACTTACTATTAATAAAAAATAAATAATACTGAATCCGACAAATATAAATTTTCTTTCCTTTAGTAAAAAATCTGACTGAAGACTTTAAGTGAAAAAAGCAAATGTCCAACCATAAAAACTTCGCTTAATTTTCAAATAAAACGTCATTTCATCTCCAAACCACCATTTATTTCGAAAATACTTACTACAAAAGAATATCTCGTGCGACAAGAAAACTCCTAATTTGACACGTTCAACCCAATTCCACTGTTTGGGGAAAATTAATTACACTTTTACCAAGAACCCGATTTGGTGGGGAAATTTTACTTTTTGGAAAACGGGGAAAACCGCACCTAGATTTTAAATTAATTGACGCCACTTGCTGACAGGTCGGACTTCCCCATCGAGGTTTAACATTTTCCCTTTTTCCCCTCCGCGATCTTCCTGTCTCTAACAGCACACGGTGCAGTAATTATAAGTTTAGTGGTCGGGAAATTGGTTCGAACATTGCTTTCCTCTGAGTTCTTCCAATTTAAAAGTTCCTCTTATTAGTTTTAGGGATTTATTTTGAGGGGGGTGTCTTTTAAGGAGACACGTTTTGGTAGAAGGAATTGATGATAATGGGTTTGGCATGGGTTCGATCGTGCTTCAGTTGTGAAGGGATAAATAAGGCAGTTTTTCGTAGGGCTTTAGTAATAGATGGTGTCCAAAAAGTTAAACTACGACTTGTTTTGTGTGTATAACACGCAGGTGCACAAATTGGGATACATTCGTAGAGTATGGTTACACTTATAGCAATATAAAGTTCAAGAGCGTTAGAGGCCTTTGCGATCATTTTGGAGGGGTTTGGTTTGTCGCTCTACAACCATCTTGTGCACGGGAGGGTTAAACAGACCGGGACCTACAGTTTAAAAGTGGATTCCGAATCACTCACAAACATCCATTCCACCACCAGGATCCGAACTTGAATGCTGTGGTACCAAAGACCCGAGCGCTAGCCACCTAGGCACCAGGCAGCTATTTTGCGGAGGAGGAATTTATTGAAAACGAGGTGGCAATGGATTGGTTTGGTGCTTCACTCTACGGTCATCTTGTGCACTCTTTAGGCTAACAGACCGGGACCTACAATTTAACTTAGATTCTGAACCCATCACAAACATCCATGCCACCTCTAGGATTCGAAGCTGAAGCGTACGGTACCAACAGCCAGAGAGCTAGTCAGTTGGCCACCAGGCCACAAGAGGTGGCGATGGAAGCAAGTATAAAAGCAAGATGGTAAGAAAGAAAGATAGTTTGAGAAAATTTTGAAAAAGTATTTAGATATATTTCACGTGTTGGAGATGTACGTTATTAAGTGCCCCTCCTCCCCCGGCCTCATTTTTTGGAAATTTCCCTTCTTCCCATCCAACTTTTTAACTAACACAAACAAGAACACAGGCACACCCTGTCAGAGTACATTCGCCCCTTGAAACTTCTGTCTGGTCAATTAGGTACATGACGATGAGCAGGAAAAACATGGTTAATAAATTTCAGGAAATGAGTAGTTTAAGGAAAATATTCCCAGATTAGAAAATTTAAGATGAAAATTGAAATAAAAACAATTAATATAAAAAATTACAGTCAATTCCTACTTTTTTTCAATCTATTGCAGAAAGTCCTTTATAAATAATTTTTCATTTTTTTAAGTTTATCTGGCGCCATCTATGGGTAGATATATGCAACTTAAATCTAAAAAAAAACTAAAATGAATGAATTAAATTTAATTACAGTTTTTTCAAATATTTATTCAGTACTAACATCCAGTGTCATCCACTACAAGTTCAAAAAATGTATTTGAACTCGAGTGGTTCAATAAAAGTATTTTATGAACGTGTGATAATTTGAACAAGATATATAGAGGGAGAGTGTGAGCTAATGAAAGGAACTGAAAAATAAATTGTGTTGGAAGGGGGGTAGATTCGGCTGATTCCCACCCCACCATTTTTTTTTTGAAGGTGTATCAGGGTAGGTCATAAATGGAATAGGTCAGGGTCGATCCTACAATCTTTTCGGCTGCATGAACAACGTCCATGACAGCTGGATTACTTTGTATATTGTAAAGAACCGCCACCCTAAGACGTTTAGCATTTTCTAACAGAATAAAAGCGTATCTTGGGAGATCAGAATTTCATCATTCGGCATACGTTCAAGGTTTACATAGAATTTTTCAGCCAGCTTAAGCACACCTACACTGGTCAAAGACATGTTTAAAAATGAATTCAAGAATAAACCGAACAGCATGTCATTAAAGTAAAAGAACCATAAAAAAGGTAGACGTAGTATGAACCGAATCGCCAACTTCGCGCGAAATAGAGATTTGGGACCAGTTACTCTATATCGGTTGTGTGACTCGTGTCCGTAGCTTATCTTCAAGCAAACAGGTGCTCCCTGGGTAAAGCTGAATGAGTAACGTCGGTGCAGCCCTTGCTTTTGGCATAAAGATTAACTGTTTCTGTATTACCAGCTGCATTAGAACAACAACAGTGTAAGCAGAAATTAAACACAATTTAAAAATATGCACATATTTTTCTGTTATATAACGTAATCATTTAAAAGATTTTTCAAATTCACGCCAGTTATTTTGTTTTTATCATCCTATTGCAGTACATTACAGTAAAAAAATTGATCTAGCTAACCAAGGGAATAATATGAAACCAGAAATCTTTTAATTATCAAAAATTTCTGAGCTTAATTTTTCTTGCTTTTGCACTCTTCTTGAACAAAAAAAAAAAAACTGAAATCTAATTTTGTTTCTGTCGAAACTTTAATTATATTTTAATTAAAAATTAATTAATCGAGTAAAGATACTTCTTAAAAAGAAACATTTTGTAGTGATTAAAATATACAAAACTTTAACGATAAAAATCGTTTTTCACAAGTGACTGTGAGTTAAATTATGTTCTTAAATTTTTTAATAAAAATTACATTTTAGAACTTTTTTTCACCTGAAATTAATAAAATATAAGAAGCTATCTTTACAGTGGACTTTAATTAAATATTTTATAAAAGGAAATTATCAATTTATTTCTCATCGTAAATTATTAATTTTTTTGTTATGTTTGGTACTAATTTTAATACATTTTAAAGCGAAGTAAACACTTTTTCATTATTAGAAAATTTAAATTTCCTTATAGAATATCAGACGTAATGTATTAAACCAGGGGTGGCCGACCCAAATGATCTTGCGGGCCACTTTGGAAATGCATCCTAACTCCGCTAGCGGCATATAAAATTATATATCCCGATATTAGATTGAAACTCACTGTAGACATTTTTTGGGAGTAAAACATTGAAACATAATGAGTTATTTTCGTATTTACTATTATTCTTACATGTAAACATAGATTATGTAATAAAACGATACTAAACGCACCTTGTAAAGAAATATAAAAACACTACAAGTGAGTAACAGCGGTGCAGCGCTTGCCTTTAAGGCATGCAAGACAAGTGTCTAAGTGTTTGCCTGCTGCATTAGAAAAAATTACTGTTACATGTAAACATATAGATACTATAATAATAATGATACTCAACGCACATTATAAAGAAATATATAGCAATCAAAATGGAATATAAAAATATATAAATATAAACGAAATAAAAAAATGAAATCATTCCAAAAATGTATTTTACTAGTGCGATTTGTGTTTCTCCACTCTTTCACTTAGCTTATGTAGATGGATATCAATTTAGGCATTTGCACATCTTAATGGGTGTTACAGGTGAGCGTCCAGTATGCTGGAGCGTGTTTTGTGTTCGGTCAATTTCATTTTTTAGGGGAAAAAAACACGTTTCGCAGGTATCAGTTGCATCAAAAGCTCTAACAACTTCAACTAAGAGAACGGTTTGCTCTTCTATCACCAATCGACTGTGCTTATCTAGGAATGTCCACTGAGGTCACTTAAAGTGAAACATAGAACCTGTTCTATTAGATGTTCCAAGATGCGTGAACATTATGATTTCGCAGAATATTATTTCATTATTCTGCGAATCCCTAACTGTAAACTCATAAATACAGCTGGTACTATCTGTCCTATATTCGCAAGTATATTATTTAAATGGATGTTTCTAGTGCGTTCGAATCCCCTTTAAACCGTAGGTCCCGGTCTGATAGGATCGTAGAACGTTGCGAGGGCATTGCTATTCCGCGTCCGTAGCTTATCTTCAAGCTACACGCATCCCCTGGGAAGTGCTAAGTGAGTAACGTCGGTCAGCTCTTGCTTGTGGCATTTAAAAAGACCACGGTCTAAGTATTTGCTAGCTGCATTACAAAAAAAAAACCTCTTAATACAATAAAAATTTTAGTTGCGAGATACTAATAGAAATAACAGAAATGTTCTTAAATTCTGTACAAAGACCTATAATTTTATTTTCAAAAAATTATATGTCGAAGACCCTATACAAGACGATGCTAAACAACGAATAAGTAATATAAAAAAAAAAATGAAAATTTATTTCCTAGTATTTATTCCCTATATTGCAGAAAAGTCATTTTCAAATAAAGTAGAATTTTCCTTTTACACCTGGCGCCATCTATTATTAGATACACGCAACTTAAATATAAAAAACTAAAATGAATTAATTAAATTTAATGAATGAATTAATATTTGAAAGAACTGTATTCCCATACAGTGTCCTCCACTATAAGTTAAAAAAAAAAATGTGTTTGAACTGGAGTGGATGAATCAAAAGTATTGTATGAACTATTGGAAATGTGAACAAGATACATATAGGGAGAGTGTGAGCTAATAGAAGGAATTGAAATAATAGCGTGAAAATTGTTCTTGAATTCTGTACAAAGACCTATAATTTCATTTAAAAATATATCTCTTAGAGCCTATACAAGACGAAGTAAATAATGAAAATAAAAAAAAAGATTTTTCAAAAAAGATTAAAATACATTTTTTATTGCTAGCGATTGAGAAAACTAACATTTTCAAAAAATAGAAAATTGCAAAAATGGCTTGCAGCTATTTGAGGTTGCGATCACTTATAACCACTTCTCGAAATAGTACTTTTTGGACATTAAAAAATGAAAAACTCAATCATAAAAAAATGATCATTCTCAATGCCAAGGGGTGCTGTTTCACCCCCCACCCCCTTTAAAATGTTCGACGCTCGAAGCGCCTTATAAATTATGGAACAGCTTGTAACAATTTGATTTGACAGTAACACTTTTACGAAAGGCTTCTCCCTTCCCCGACAGGCGAGTTCATTTTAAAAGTGTATATGCTTGTTCACTGTGACAGGAGGGGTGCGGGGTGAATCGACGAATGGACTGGACTTGAAATACATTCGATGTGAAAACTGATTGTGGATTATATTTTTGTGTGTGAAAAGAATTTTGTGTTTATGGTTCAGAGAGGCAGGTGTTTTTTCGAATCATTTTAGAACTGTGAGTGTTTGGATGTTCTTTTTGTGGTGTACAGTAGTGTGTAGGGGGGGGATGATTGAATTTTTTATTTTACTAAAAGAAAGGGAGCATTTTACACAAGTTGAGTGATTTCATATGTATGAAAAATATGATCATACATATTTCATAAGTTGTGTGTTATTGGTGAAGATATTGATTGAATTTCGAATTTGATGTAAACAAGAAGCACCATTGGGTTAAGAAAAAGAAAACTATATTGTAATTTTACAGAAAAATTGAGAATATTTTTTAATGCAGCTGTCAAAAACTTACAGTTCTATTGTACGCCTTAAAGCAAGCGCCGCACATACGTTACTCACTTAGCAGTACATAGGAGGTGCGTGTAGCGTGAAGATGAGCTACAGACGCGGAGTCTGCCCCCGCAACGCTCATGTTAGAAGGGGACCTATGGTTTAAACTGGATTCCGAACCACTACAATCATCCGTGGCGCGGCCGGGAAGCGAACCCGAAACCTGGGGTACCGACCGCTAGCTACCCGGCCATCAGGCACCTTTGTATAAAAATAAAATGAGGTTTAAAAAAAAATATATTAGTTGTAGGGATATAAAATTTGAAGATTAGTACATGATAATAAAATAATCAGTTTCAATTCTTGACAATGGAGGGCACTATTACTTTAGTTAAGAAGGATGAAGACAAAAACAAATTAAAGTAATAATTATATTACT
Organism: Caerostris extrusa; assembly: GCA_021605095.1. NCBI lineage: Eukaryota > Metazoa > Arthropoda > Arachnida > Araneae > Araneidae > Caerostris > Caerostris extrusa. The sequence goes on along the minus strand of BPLR01018486.1, from coordinate 9,080 downwards.
ACTACTACACCACACCACACCACTGTACCTAAAGCTGAGTTGCCCATTTACGGTTTGGGAAGGATGTTGGTGAGAAGAAGTCTGACTGGAATCTGTGACGCTCTAAGGACATAGGAAACCGGTAACTATGGTGTCAGGAGAATTCCGAATCCCTACAAAAATTCATAGCACCGCCGTTACTCGAACCAGAAACCTGTAGTAACGAGCGCCAGAACAAAGCCACTCGGCCATTCAGGTCCCACATAATCAATGTATCAGGAGGATAATTCTATTATTATTTGTGACCTACCTGCACACTGGAGCAACTACTGAAGCAGGGAATTAAAATGGTTTTACTATGACGATATAATATTTAATTTTCCAAGAAAAACCCCTTTAAACTCAAAGTCCAAATGACCTCAAAAATAAACCGCCGAGCATAAACACATCAAACTCTATTGACGCAAAACATCTGTTTCATCTCCAAGAAATGAAGCCTTGTTATTTTATCCGCGGGACTCATAACATACACGAGAGAGAGTATCTTCTAACAAGAACACCGGCTTATCTTTTGCCTCATGCTAATAATTTGTTAGAGCAATCTTCCATCCCAAAACGGGGGTGGGCTTTTGGGGGGGGTGGACATAAACCACCACCCCAGAGCGCTTTTTTCATAGTGTTATCTGTATCCAATATGCATCTTTGCTCTTGTTTTAATAGGCTTGCTTTGGAAGCGGTTGCCCAATGGTGGCTGTAGGTAGATATTGCCTTTTCAGAATGATGATGTTACCCCAAGATGTATTTTTCTCAAATTGATTTTCTTCCCACGCCAAAATGGAGATTCTCTCTCCCCAAGGTCATTCATTGATTGCTCCCAAGTTTCATTGACTTGTTATTTTAATGGTATTTTATCGTAATGAATTTTTCTCAGGATCGGAGATTGAGTAAGATTTGGTTAAAATCAATTCGTTCTATTAGTTATTTAGCGATGACAACTTTAAATGAGGCCTTACAGTGGATTTAGAGGTTTTCCATAAAAGTGAAATTAGATTAAAAATAAAAAATAATATAAACAAAAGTGAAATCTTCTCGGCAAATTTCAACTCAACATGTGTGAACATTCGAGAACGGATGAATAAATTCATCCGTTCTCGAATTCATTCGTTCATAGGCCAATGTTTAATAATGCAATATATAGGAAGCAATGGATTGGGATACTACAAGAATGGTCAAATTCAAAGAGCCACGTGAATATAGCAATGCTGAATAGATCAAGAACTTTACGAAGAATGAATTGTTCAAGAACCTCTAAAAAGAATATTCAAAAGTAAGATAAATATTGTATGTAATGTAAGATAAATGAAGTATTCCCGATTCTACAAGAAACGTCATCGCAAACAATAGCCAAGTGAAAATATCAATGTTTTGAAATTCTAGGTATAAATGAATGAATGAAATGTTCGCAATTTTACAAGAAACGTTCACATTCAATAGCCTAAAGAATATATATCAAAGTTTTTATCAATGAATTTTTCTCATGGTTGGTAAAAATCGATTCGCTCTGTTTGTTATTCAGCGAGGACAACTTTAAATGAGTTTTTCAAATGGGATTCAAAAATTTTGCGTTAAAGTAAAATGAGTTAAAAATCATCTATTAGTTGGTTTGTCGCTCTACGATCACCTAGTGCACACGAAAGGTTAAACAGATCTGGACCTACAGTTTAAAGTGGATCCCGAACCACCCACAAACATCCATGCCACCGCCAGTATTCGAACCTGAAGCCTGGGATACCAAACGTCAGAGCGCTAGCCACATGGACATCGGGCCGCTATTTAGTAGTTGGACAGATACACAATTTTCATATTAATACATGATTTTGTACGACACAAAAATAATCAATTCCATTTCTTCACAATGGAGGACGCTATTGTTCCTATTAGAAGGGAAAAAAAGAAAAAATAATTACGTAATAATTATTATTATTATTATTATTATGTTTCTAATGCAGCTGGCAAACATTTAGACAGTTGTCTTAGATGCCCTAAGGACTGCACTGACATCACTCACTTAGCACTAACCAGGGGGCACGTGTAGTTTTCAAGATAGGCTACGGACGCGAGATACACTACCCCCACAATCGTCTACGATCCTATTAGACCGGGACTTACGGTTTAAAGTGGATTACGAACCCCTACAAACGCGCTAGCCACTCGGCCATCAGGCCCTCTAAAAGGAAAATAAAAATTAGAAAATCTGGAATAAAAATATATACTTAAATTATAAAATTTGAATTTATTTTTCCTGTTTGTATGTATCATTATATAACATTTCGAAGACAATTCTATCCGTCTCCTATCAATCTCCAAGCGGCTGGTGGCCAAGTGGCCTTTGGTACCACAGGCTTCAGGTTCGAATCTTGGAGGCGGCATGGATGTGTGTGAGTGGTTCGCAATCCACTTTAAACTGTATGTCCCGGTCTGTTTAGTTCTCCTGTGCACAAGATGACCGTAGAACGACAAACCAAACCTATCAATCTAATTATATCCGTAAATTATCTATATTTAAAAAAATAGGAGAATTTAAAATAATATTTAAAATAATATATTTAAAATAATTCAAATTTCATATCTGTGTGTATCATTATTCAGCATTTCGAAGACAATTCTATCCGTATACTATCTACCGAATACTATCCGTAAATTCTATCGCATATAACATTTGATGCAAAATTTCGCATACCATTACTTTTTTCATATCATGTATTTCACGATTTTTTCTCAGTAATATTCAGAACATTTCTTTAAGTCTACATTCGATAAAAATATCCGGGTAAAATATGAAATTTGGAGCAATTCCAAAACCCATGCAAAGCACCCCAGGGTAAGAGAAAGAAAAAAAAATCTTCCTTAAAAATCAGAAAAAGCAAAATAAATAAAATTCTTTTCTGTCTCGCTGTAAAGTAAACGAAAGAAGGCACAACATATACGTCACACATATTTCATGCTTTCCCAACAGTTCCAGTTTCAATATTCAGCTCTAGTGCGACTGTTTTTCGGAAACATAGTATTCGAGATCACGTTTAACCGTGGGTGTGTGATCATAACCGCCGTGACGTAAGGGGAGTTGAGAGAAAAGCGCACTTTGACTTCGTTTTTGTCACACACAGAAGACGTTACTTTTAAGATTTAGGTATATTGGTTTGAGAAATAGGGCAATATATTTTTTAAAATTTGTTGCTTTTTTTCAGCTCAGGCTTTATATGCTATATTTCTTTTCCTTAAAAAAGTATAAACATTTAAGTAATTGAATATCCTTTATAGAATATATTTGTTTTTTATGAGGTTAAGTTACTGCTTTGTGGCTAATGTAATGTTAAATAGTAATGCTAATATAACAGTATATCATTTTTATAATGAAAAAAATGATAGGCTTATAACATAAGTATTACGCTGATTTTTTTTTATTACACAAATAATTTTCCATTATTATACACCACATTAGTATACACTTATCGGGGCTGATAAGTATTACTGTGTGTGTGTGTGTGTGTATTCGCCTTAATGGCCGAGTGGCTAGGGCTCTGACTCTACAGATTTCGGGTTCGAATCCAGGCGGTGCCATGGATATTTGTAGTTATTCGGAATCCACTTTAAACTGTAGGTCCCGGTGTAATAGGATAATAGAGTGATGAGAGGGTAGCCTATCTTCAAGCTACACGTGACCCATAAGTAGCCCTCAATGAGCAACAGCGGTTCGGCCCCTTGCTTATACGAAAAAGATTAACTATCTCTGTATTAAGAACAACAACAATATTCACGTAGTGAAGGCCTGTTGGCCGAGTGGTACGAGTGGTCTGCGATCGGTACCACAGGTTTTGGGTTCGAGTCTAGATGGTGTCATGGATACTTGTAGCGGTTCGGAATCGCTTTAAATCGTAATTCCCGGTCTAACAGGATCGCAGAGAATTGCAGTTGTAGTGTTATTCCGCGTCCGTAGCTTATGTTCAAGCTACACGCACCTCCTGGGTAGTGCTCATTGAATAACGTCGCTGCAGCGCTTGCCTTAAGGCATCTAAGTATTTTCCCAGCTGCATTAGAACAAAAAAAAAAAAAAATCTCAGCAGTATTCAGAACATTTCCTTAATTCTACCTTCTGTAAAAATACCCGGGCAAAATATGAAATTTGGACGCATTCCAAGAAAGCTATGCAAACCACCCCAGGGTAAGAGAAAGAAAAATAAATATTCCCTTAAAAATCAGAAGAAAAAAATAAATAAATAAAATTCTTCGCTGTCTCGCTGTAAAGTAAATGAAAGAAGGCACAACATTTAAGTCACTCATATTTCATGCCTTTCCTTCAGTTCCAATTTCAATATTCAGCTCTAGTGCGACTGTTTACGAAACTCAGTATTCGAGATCACGCTTAAGTGTGGGTGTGATGATCGTGACAGAAGGGAAGTTGAGAGAAAAACGGAGGGCACTTTGACTTTCTTTTTTGTCACACACAGAGACGTTACTTTTAAGAATTAGGTATATTGTTTCGAGAAATGGAGGAATATATTATTTTTAAATTCGTTGCCTATTATTTATTTTTTTTTCAGTTTAGGCTTTAAGAGTGGGGAAAAATTTGCTACATTTCTTTTCTCTAAAAATTAAAGTAATTGTAATTAGTGTAACATTGTAAACATTAAAGTAATTGAATATCACTTATGAAATATCTTTATTATTTTTTTAATGAGTTTAAGTTATCGCTTTATTGGGCAATGTACACTATTGTATTAACAATAGTGTATAATTTCTTGATAATGAAGAAAAATGATAAGCGTATAACATTATTATTTTTTTATTACACTAATAATTATTTTCATACATAATATTAATATATACTTATCACTTCAGCAACATAATAAGGCTCGGTATCATTATTATTTATGATGATATTATGGGGCCTGATGACCAGTGACTGGCACTCGGCATCACAGATTTCGAGTGCGACTCCCGGCGGTGTCATGAAGTTTGTAGTGGATCCCCTTTAAACCGTAGGTCCCGGTCTGATATGACTGTAGAGCGTTGGGCGTACGGCTGATAACCCTACCCGTAAAATCAGAAACATCTGCTGTCTTGAAATCTGCCAGTTGGGAGACGGCACTGGCCCCCATGGGGCTGTCGGTCCACTGATAATGATTCACTAATGTAGAATTGTCTATCAATCTGTGCCATATTTAATATATTTACGTGGCATACTTAATATATTTATGTAACTTATGTTAATTACTTATAAATAACGAATGTAATTTCTAAAAATAAAAAGAAAAGTTATAAAAGTCATTATTCAGCATTTCGAAATCAATTCTATCCGTAAATCTCATATAATACTTGATGCAAGTTTTCATACTATACCATTACTTTTTTCATATCAAATACTTCACACTTTTTTCTCAGCAATATCCAGAACATTTCCTTAAGCCTACGTTCGATAAAATAATGGGAAAAATATGAAATTTGGACGCATTCCAGAAAGCCCATGCAAATCACCCCAGGGTAAAAGAGGAAAAAAATCTTCCAGAAATCATAGAAAAGAATTTTATTTATTTATTTATTTTTTTTTTTTGTCTCGCAGAAAAGTAAATGAAAAAAGTTACAACATTTACGTCACATATTTCATGCCATTCCTTCAGTTCCAATTTCAATATTCAGCTCTAGTGCGACTGTTTTCGGAAAACTTAGTATTCGAGATCACGTTTAACTGTTGGTGTGTGTGATCATAACCGCAGCGATGTAAGGGGAGTTGAGAGAAAAGAGCAGGGCTCTTTGTCTTTGTTTTTGTCACACACAGAGACGTTACTTTTAAGATTTAGGTATATTGTTTAGAGAAATTTTAGGTATATTGTTAGAGAAAACTGGGAAAATATATTTTTTAAATTCGTTGCTTATCTTTTCAGGTTAGGTTTTAAGAGTTAAAAGAGTAAAGTTTAAGTAGTTATGTTAAAAGAGTTAAGAGTAAGATGTGCTATATTTTCTTTTCTCTTAAAAATGTATAAACATTAAAGTAATTTAATATCATTTATAAAATATATTTAGTTTTTTGTGATGCTAAGTTATTGCTTTGTGACGCAATGTAATGCTAAATACTAATTCTAATATAATATAAATGTAATAGTGCATCATTTTTTAAAAAATGAAAAAATGATAAGCTTATAACATTATTTTTTACACTAATAACATTTCTCATAAAACCATTAGTATACACTTATCATTTCAACAACATAATACTTATCACTTATTATTACAAATGGAGTTTTATTTGCTTGGCCTTTATTTTCGGATAACATCACGGACAACCAGAGCATGCTCCCAAATGCTAAAAAACCACACATGTTTTAAAGTTATTTGTTAGCTAACTATTCGAAATAGAATAAAAAAAAAATCTTGTTTTACTTAATTATTTTAATGGTTAATCATCGTCATTTCTAAAAAAAACTATACATTTTCTTAAAAAGAGTAACTTATCCATTTTTAAAAGAAAATTTTATTCGAGAAAATAATTTTATATAAAAGTGCGTTTCAAGTGATTCTTTAAGTTAACGTTCACGACAGAATAAGTAATCCAATTTTTCCTAGACTCTTGTCAAGAAAGAATACGCACTATTTTATCACACTAAACCCGACTCCATTTTTCTTAAACCCCTTTTCAAAACTACATAAATTACCCCCAGGAACAGTCTCCCGACTTTTCCCTAATCATTACCGACGATCGCATCTTTACAGTAAACAACCATTAGCCGCACTTCTATTACTTTTCATTGACTCGACTTGTTGCCAACAGCTTATTTGCGCGAGACTCCGTCGCCAAGTCGCGAAAATTTCTCTGTTTTCTAAATTACCTTCCTTATTCTATTCTGTTACCCTAAATTAATTCTTCTGTTAAAAATATTAACAATGTAATGTTAATGTTTTTTTTCTAATGCAGCTGGTAAACATTTAGACAATTGTATTCGATGCCTTCCAGGCGAGCACTGCACCGACGTTACTCACTTAGCACTGCCCAGGAGATGCGTGTAGCTTGAAGATAAGCAAGAATAGTAGGTTTGAATATTCTAGGCATAAATGAAGTATTCCCATTTCTACAAGAAACGTTGTCACATTCAATAGCCAAATGAATACATCAAAGTTTGATTATTCTAGGCATAATATAAGAATGAAGTATTAAAAATACTTCATTAAAATTAAAGCACTATACAGCTCAATAGACAAGGGAAAAGTGCCAAAAAGCGATAAATGAAACTTCAAGAAGAAAGAACGCACTACGAGTACTTATAGCCATTGGATATACAGATGTTTAAAATCCCAAAACGTGAAAAGTGATTCAAGCCCATACTACAGAACACTTCAATCAGAAGCCAAATTCTCCAGAAATTCATGAATTAGGGGAATGAGTCATTCCTGAATCATTTCAAATTAAGGGCCCAAAGGACCATTTTCCGCCAAAATTTGTCATGTAGTTTTTTTTGCTTGGCCCTCCTTTTCGGATAATGTCATGAATCCCTGACCAGGACAATATCATGCTCACACATGATAAAAACGTTTATGATAACATTATAACTTAACATTTTTAAAGTTATTTGTAGTTAATCATGCAACACAGAAAATAAAAATCTTGAATTACCTTCATATCTTGAATAAATAATCTTGTTTTACATAATTATTTGAATGGTTAATTATCGTAATTTCTAAAAAAAAGATTATATCCTGACTTAAGGGAGTAGTTTATCTATTTCGTTATGTTTTTCAGAAAGACATATTTTTGTTCAAAAAATAATTTATATAAAAATGCGTTTAAAGTGACTCTTTAAATTAAAAGTTCAGGGCAGAATAAATAATCCGGCTTTTCCTAGACTCTGGACAAGATAAGACTACACGCTATTTTATAAAGCTAAACCCAACTCCACTTTCTTAAACCCCTTTTCAAAACTCCATAAATCACCCCGGGAACAGGCCCTCGACTTTTCACTAATCATTACCGACGATCGCATTTCGCCCTATAAACCGAAACTTCTATTACTTTTAATTTACTCGGTCGTTGCCAAAAGTTTGTTTGGCACGAAGTCGTCGCCAAGTCGCGGGTTTTTCCTTGCTCATCCCTATCTGAGTACTGTTTACCTAAACGCTGGCCTGGAATTTATCATCATTACGGGAATGGCTTAAACAAGCCAAGTTGGCACATTCTCGCATGCCCTAATGTAATCTATTCAGAGATCGATGCGCAACTGTGAGAGATCTGCTGCGCAAGAAAAGGATATTGTTCACCATGTATCATTACTTAAATTAGGAGTGTAAGGCAGAGATTGTTTAATTAGATTTACTACAGCAAGATATTTTTAGCGAGCATTAAAAAATAAATAAAATATTTATATTTATTATTGCGCAAGTTTTTTGTTTTTCTTCAAAGTATGTTTTTTTTTTTTCGAGTATTTAGTTTTATTCAGTGTGGTTTAGTTAGTCTTTCTACAGTCATCTTGTACACATGACGGCTAAACAGACTGGGACCTATTGTCTATGTATCTTTTGAACCACCTTTTCAAACATCCATGGCGTCTCCGGGACTCGAACCGGAAGCCTATGGCACCGAAGGGGTAGAGTGCATCGTGACCCTATTTGTTGTGGTACGAAAATTTTAAATCTCTATAACTACTTCAGATATCAGAAACCGATAGGATGTTGAATTGCTGGCGCTCTACCACAGATATTGTCTGAGTCCCGGTAAGTGCCCAGATGTTTGCTTGTGGTTTCGGGAATAACTTGGGCCTGATGGCCGACATTTGGCTACCTCTCTGGCACTCGGCATCGGGTGGAATCCATTTTAAGACGTAGGTCCCGGTTTCATAGGACCATAGAGCGTCACAGAACCCAATCGGTTTCTTTTCACCTGTAAAAGCAAATCAGCTCTTGTGACCGTGATGGGGTGCGGTATTAGTAGTAGTATTTAGTAGTAGTTTTAGTGGTGGTTCGGAAATCATTTCTTGAACAGTAGGCCCCGGTCTCATAGATTGTAGAGTGTGGCGGTGGTAGTGTGCCTCACGTCCGTAGCCTATCTTCAATCT
>BPLR01018485.1:0-28231 GCA_021605095.1 Caerostris extrusa | reverse complement strand
AATACTATAAAACGAAAAAATATGGTAGTGGTAGGTTTCGTGATAAAGGAAGAAAGTTGATCAATTTGACTTAGAAACTTGATTAAAAATTTAGGAAATATATTTATAAAAAGAGGAAAATGTTGCCATTTTTATAATGGCAACAATTGTGTCAACATTGCTCTCTAGAAAGCAATCTATCAAAAAGAAATAATGATTTCAAACATTGTTTTGTTTGTTTGTCCGACGTATCAATCTTATTTTCTGTCTTGAAGATACAAAAATGGGAGGCATGCCATAAAATAGCATCTGAGTTCGATAAGTCAGTTGTATGATCAAGTATCTCAGTTGAGTGATGTGTGATCTATCATATGTATCTCGTGTTTTCTGTTCAAAATAAAGATACTTTTTAACTGAATTAGTTTATACTGTATCGAAGTAGTTATAAATAACTAAATGACTGCAAGATGTGATTTAAGTGCAACAATTTCATTTTTAAGAGCCTTCTTAATTGGTTTCAAGTTCAGAAAATTTGCTGGCAAGGGAATCTCTTTCAACCATATATATATTGTTACATAGAATTGATCTATTTCTATTCGTCAATGGGTTGACATCCTGATGTTTTAGCCGAATAATGTCGACTGCTCACATCTAAAGACAGTACTATTTTGAATTGTATCTACTCAGTTTCTTTTCTTTTCTCAGTTCTCAGTTCTTCATTGCAAATTCATTTCTGGCATAAATTGCAGTTGTTTCAAAGGCCATTTTCGGATTGATGTCAAATGATGATTACAATGGGTATTTTGCGTAACCTATTTATTTGTAATGCAACATTACTTTTATGTGTACTAATAATACTTATAAAAAGTACTATTTTTATATATGCGGAATTTTTTCTAAATTTCTCTTAAATTTGGAAAGTATAATTAAAATTCAACCGCTCAATTTAAAAATTCAAATTAAACAGCTCAACAATCTGTTCACAAAAAAAGAAATTCTGTACCAATCACGATTCCTGTATGGTTTAGCAATATAGTCTTGTAGGACAAAGACGTCATGAACTGTACTTGGATAAGGACGAACTATTTGGATCAAGAATATCTCTTCGAAATTAAGCAGTGACGGTGACTCTGGGACAGTATGTAGGTCAGTCCCATAAGACACCTGACCTGGCAAACCTGGTGCTATCAGTATTTTTTTCATTTCGTGGATATGATTGAGATAATACCGGATTTCCGGATTTTCTCACAGAAACAATGTTCTTATGTTATTTTTGCAAACAAATCTAGACTCATGAGTAAAGAATTAATTCTCCATTGGCGCACTCTTAATCGAAGCGCGTGAGTTTCGAATAAAATATTTCACTTGATGACGTGGTATAAGGGATTCATTCAATGCAGAAAGTCTTTGCATACAACCCTCATACGTAAAACTTTCAGTAAGAATCCATCATAAAATCGAGCGAGAACTGCATAGTGGATTGCGGGAGGAGAGAAAAAAGAAAAATGTTTAAATAAATTGCACTCCAGATGTGTGACAACCATAGAGTGTTCCATCTAGGGATTGCAATACCAGTATACCGGGATACCGAATACCGGTATTCTGAGCCTTTGTACAATTTTCTAATACCGGTATTTACAAGTTTAAATACCGTTTTTTTTTTTTTTTGTATTTATTAGAAATTTAGAATTCTTATCTGTGAAAGATGTGGTGAAATTCTTATTCTTATGAGTGAAATTCTTATTCAGAATTCTTATATAAAAACTAGAAATTCTTATCTGTGAAAACAAGGATGTAGTTCTGAATAAAGTGTGTTTATTTTTTAAATTGGTGAGTTTGTTATTCATTGTATTTCCATATCATACTTTAGAGTTCAAAATATTTTTCAGATTTATTATATATATATATATATACTCATAAATAATACCACATAATAATGAATAAGAATAACTTTAAACATCATAAAAAATCAGTTGATAATACTTCGGTTTGGTTTCATTATTTATATGATGAAAAAGAATATGGTGGCACAATGTAAAAATGTTCAAGTGAATGAAAAAGTACAAACGGACTCCATACATTTAAAAACGAAGTTTTATACAAATTTGTTGAAAAGGAAAGAATCTAATTGCGATGAAGAAACGAACTGAATCCCAGTTTCTAAGCCCAAGCCATAAGGGATTTCAGATAATTTTGTAAAAAAAAAGATAATTTGGATGAAATTATAAGTAAAATGACAGCTACAATGGCATTTCTACTACCGGTATTAAGATCTAAAAATACCGAATACCGGAATCTTTTTGGGGCCGATATTTCAATCCCTAGTTCCATCATTTTAAAAATTTACTTGTTGGTTAGTTGTAGTGTAGTCTTTGAGTTGCAGTCATTGCTTTGCATTGTAGAAAATAAATTATATGTTTGCGTTAACATCTCCTCTCAGTTCTAACTTTTAAATAATCATATTCACCTTTAATTCACAATTTTTCGGCATTTACATTCGAAGATTTCAAAATTAATTTACGCAAAATTAATTAACGCCACTATGTCTTCTGCACCCATTGCCAGCCACAATCTTTACTCCTTCTGGGCACAATTAATATGGATATCAGCCTTCCAGTAGCTGCTACTCAGATAAAAATCTGAGGGTTGATGGATATGTGTAGCGGTTCTGTGCCCCCTTGAAGTTACCTTCAAATAACGATCATCTGTGGCATTTGTTCATCCAAGGTTTCCCTACGCCTACAGCTTCTAGGCATTGATTATGTTCTTATAAATGCATTGCATAGTCTATAATTGCAGAAAGACTCTCTTTCAACCATATTGTTACATAGAATTGATCTACTTCTATTCGTCCAATGGCTCGACATCCTGATGTTTTAGCCAAATAATGCCGACTGCGCACATCTAAGACAGTACTATTTTTGAAATATATCTACTCAGTTTCTTCTCGACGAAACTGAAGTTGTTTCAAAGGCCATTTTCGGATTGATGTTAAATGATCATTACAATGGGTATTTTGCGTAACCTATTGTAATGCAACACTACTTTTTATGTGTACTAATAATATTTATAAAAAGTACTATTTTTTTTGCCAGTATATGCGGAATTTTTTCTAAATTTCTCTTAAATTTTGGAAAGTATAATTAAAAATTTCTTTTACTTAAAAATATTAAGTTAAATTAATCATAATTCTTCATAAATGCGATAAATGAATTTGCAATATTGGTCAAGGGCATTATTTAAAATATAAATATAATCATAACTAAAGAAAAAGTGATTATTACAAATAACATTCTTTAAATATATTCGGAAAAATCTTTCAAGAGTTATAGCATGAAAAATGATAAAAAAAAAAAAAAAAAAAAAGACGGAAAGCACAGAATGAAAAACTTTTACACATGAATTTTGAGTTGAATTATTTCATCAAGATTCCATATGTAAATACCTAGCAAAATGACAACTGATTATGAAATTAGTTTACAAATTTACAAATTACATGAAAATTACAAATTACAATTACAAAAATTTTTATAATTTGTAAATTACAAATTAAAAAACATTTATAATATGGCATTAAAAATGTATTGTTTTTTGCAATACTTGTTACATAACATAACATTGAATTGTAAAAAAACCATTAAAACAATGCCTAAATTCGTTTTTTACAGTTATTAAATTAATTTTAATTCATAGCATTTCTTAAACCTGTAGTTAATTCTTTCTTCATAATTTCACTTACGATCAACATGTACACAGCCTGTATGAGATAAAACAATTTTTGTTTCTTTTTATATTATTTCTTTCATATTTTTTATTAGTTTCTTCTTCTCCAAAAGAAATGAAAACAATGTATTATTTTTCTTTAAAAAAAGATAAAAAAATGCATCCTTTTTCATCAATTACGATACTGGATCCTGGCCAAAAAACTATTTCAAAACCGAAAACGAGATGACAGAAACGCCCATCAAACGCAACTTGTCTTGCCCCTACCAAACAAATGCACAGAAAAGTTTTCCCATCATTTTTTGAAAGGCAGATTTTGACTGCAGAAAAAGAAAGGGGTGCAGGAAAGTGTCACCATTAAATATGAAGCCAACCAGAAAATATGAAATAAAACCGCCACCATCTCACATTTACGGCACAAAGTCGGGGAAAAGTGAATGCGAAATGATATAAATATTAAACACTCCGACAAGTATAGCTTAATAAAAAATACTAACCCTAAAGTAACTGTCGCCTTTAAAGTCTGAATTTACTCTAATGAGAAGCATCTTTTCGCCCAAACTTCGTCATTACCAACCTTTAAAAGGCTGGGCATAGCATGGGTCTGAATCTGTGAAACTTTTAGCAAGGAGTTTTATTTTTGCATCGATGAAAGCCTCACAAATGCTTATATCTTATATACATATAAATGTAAGGGCAAAGATCTTTGAGAGTTGATATTAGTTATGCCGTTTTGCACTCTGGAGAGCACTTTTCTTCACCAAACTCTTCTGGATTCAGAGAATTATTAATGGCCCGTGGATGGTTTTTGATGAGGAAGAAGAATCGTAGAAATTTAAGGGATTTTTTTATTCATTAGCGGTTTTACCAGCATCGCATTTCCATGTTTTAGCACTTTGTATTTCATCTGGATTTTTAAGCACGTCGAATGCTGAATATTTACGCTCGAAATAATTTGACGAAAGCATTTAAGGATTTTGAAGACGTTTAAAAATGTCTGGCATTTACTTCCTCTTCAAATTTTTTTGTCAGATGTTGGGTTGTTGTGCTCTGAATGAGAATGTTTCTGGTGGTCTTCTGAAAAACAAATAAAAAAGCACAAGATTTCTGCTGAAGATCAAAATGGGATACATCCATCGTAAACAAAAATTTAAGCAAAGTATATGCTTAAATAAATAAGGCTACTTCTGCTTTTTCCAATGGTTAATAAATATAGGGAAAAATAAATATTTGAAACTATATGCTATACATTTTTTTTCCCTCCTTAATAAGATGCACTATTCTTTCTTTTATAAGAATTCTTCATTATTAATGCAACAGCCCATGGTGCGCTAAGGCTATCAGATTTCCAGATAGAAGATGTTTTCCTGTTTACGGGGTAGGGTTTCAGACCTACGGAATAGCCCAAAGCTCTACAATTATATTAGATCGAGAACTACGGCCACTAGTGCATTCCGAACCACTATAAACATCCATGACTCACGGAGCCTGTGGCACTGAGCGCAAAGCGTTAGTCACTCGGCCATCGCACTCCTCTTCATTATAAGAATTAGTTACAAATAAAGTTAAATAATTCTTAAATTTATTACACCAAGCTTTTTTTTAAAGTATTTGCTCAATTATCATGAAATAAAATTAATTTCATGACAAGAAATTGGAAGTTATTAAGTAATGACATGTTTAGACCTGACAAATAAATTGTTCGGGTAATGTTTTTATCGGCCTTCGTTGTATGTGACATTAAATGAAGGTTATTCCCTCTTAAATCCCATTTGTATATGTTTAAAAATAGGCATTTTAAATTCTTAAATGGGAAAATAATTAAACAACGTTATTATTATTATTATTATTTGAAATACAAAACTCTTGTACATATTTTTGAAAACTCATTATATTGGAATAATTTTCAGCTTTTTTTCATAACTTAAATTGTTTACTGAAAATATATTGTATTTGCTTCAATATTTATATAAAAATTCAAAATATGAGATTTTTTTAATTCTATTTGTGTTATTCTGTTACTCTATTTGATTGATGATTATTAGATTAAATTTCACTTAGGATCAGCATATACACCATCATGTGTGGGAAAAAGAATTTTAGTTATATTTTTTTTTTTTTGTCATTTTTTTTTTTTTTTTTTAATTTTTATCTTAATATATTTTATTAGTTTCTTTTCCCCAAAGAAAAAAAAAAAAAAAACAATGTATTATTTTTCATAAAAAAAAATGATCAGAAAAAAAAACGCATCCTTTTTCATCAATTACGATATTGGATCCTGGCCAAAAAATATTTCCAAACAGAAAACGAGATGACAGAAACGCCCATCAAAAGCAACTTGTCTGCCCCTACCAAACAAATGCACAGAAAACGTTTTCCCATCATTTTTTGAAGGCAGCTTTTTGACTTCAAAAACAGAAAGGGATGCATTAAAATGTCATCATTACAACCACAAAATATGAAGAAATAAAACCGCCACCATCTCAAATTTTACGGCACAAAGTCGGGGGAAAAGTGGATGCGAAATGATATAAATATTAAACACTCCGACAAGTATAGCTCAATAAAAAATACTAACCCTAAAGAAACTGTCGACTTTAAAGTCTGAATTTACTCTAATGAGGAAGCATCTTTTCACCCAAACTTCGTCATTACCAACCTTTAAAAGACTCGGCATAACCTAGGTCTGAATCTACAATATTTATAACTAAAGGCTATGTGAAACTTTCAGCAAAGAGTTTTATTTTTGCATCGATGAAAGCAAAAATCTCATCATTGATCAAATGCATATATTTTATATATATAAATGTAAGGACAAAGATCTTTGAGAGTGGATATTAGTGATGCCGTTTTGCACTCTGGAGAGCACTTTTTCTTCACCAAACTCTCCTGGATTCAGAGAATTAATAATGGCCCAGGGATGGTTTTTGATGAGGAAGAAAAATCGTTGCAATTTAAGGAATTTTTTTTCATTCATTTGTGGTTTTCCCAGCATTGCATTTCCATTTTACTTCATCTGGATTTTTAAGCACGTCGAATGGTGAATATTTAAGCTCGAAATCATTTCGCGAAAGTATTTATGGATTTTGAAGACGTTTAAAAATATCTTGCATTTACTTCTTCTTAGAATTTTCGTTAGATGTTGGGCTGTTGCGCTCTGAATGCGAAAGTTTCTAAGGTTTTCTGAAAAATAAATTCCGGTGAACATCAAAAGAGGCTACATCGCATTGAATGCAAAAATTTAAACAAAGATTGTGCTGAAATAAATAATGTTTCTTTCGAGTTTTTCAATTTGCAATAAATAGACGGAAAAATGAATATTTGAAATTGTATGCGATATATTTTTTTTTTCTCTTGATTATTTGCACCATTCTACCTTGCTGTAGTTGTTCTAATGCAGTTGACAAATACCGACAGTTAATCTTTATGCCATAAGCAAGGGCTGTTGAGCTGTTACTAATTCAGCACTATCCAGGGGGGCACGTGTAGCTTGAAGATAGGCCCCGGACCCGAGTAACACTACCCCCACAACGCTCTACGATCCTATTAGGACCGGGATTTACGATTTAAAGTGGATTCCGAACTATGACTACTAAGGATATTTAAAAAATGCATTATTTAGTGTAATATTTGTAAAAAAATGTAGTATGACATAACTGTAAATTGCAGAAAACAATTAAATCTATATCTAAATACATTTTTTTAAAAATAAATGCATAAAAAATTTACTTTTACAAATATGGACATAGTTTCAATCAATTTTAATTCAAAGCATTTTTAATCCTGCAGCCAATTCTTTTTCCAAATCTAACTCAGGATCAACATGTACTACCCTGTTTGAAAGAAACGAATTTTTGTTTTATATTTTTATCATTGCATAATTTTGTTTTTATAAATTTTTATTAGTTTCTTCTTCTCCAAAAGAAAAAAATGTATTATTTTCTAGAAAAAAAAAATGACAAAAAAATGTATCCTTTTTTTTATCAATTACGATATTGGATCCTGGCCAAAAACTATTTCCAAACCGAAAATGAGATGACAGTAACGCCCATCAAAAGCAACTTGTCTGGCCCCTACCAAACAAATGCACAGAAAACGTTTTCCCTCATTTTTTTTTTGAAGTCAGCTTTTTGACTTCAAAAACAGAAAAGGGATGCAGGAAAATGTCATCATTACAACCAGAAAATATGAAGAAATAAAACCGCCACCATCTCAAATTTTACGGCACAAAGTCGGGAAAAAGTGAATGCGAAATAATATAAATATTAAACACTCCGACAAGTATAGCTTAAAAAAAAATACTAACCCTAAAGTAACTGTCGGCTTTAAAGTTTGAATTTACTCTAATGAGGAAGCATCTTTTTCGCCCAAACTTCGTCATTACTAACCTTTAAAAGGCTTGGCATAGCATGGATCTGAATCTACAATATTTATAACTAAAGGCTATGTGAAACTTTTAGCAAGGAGTTTTATTTTTGCATCGATGAAATCCTCACAAATGCGTATATCTTATATACATATAAATGTAAGGGCAAAGATCTTTGATATTAGTGATGCCGTTTTGCCCTCTGGAGAGCACTTTTTCACCAAACTTTCCTGGATTCAGAGAATTAATAATGGCCCAGGGATGGTGTTTTGATGAGGATGAAGAATTGCAGGAATTTAAGGAATTTTTTTATTCATTTGTGGTTTTCCAGCATTGCATCTCCATGTTTTAGCACTTTGCATTTCATCTGTATTTTTAAGCACGTCGAATGGTGAATATTTACGCTCGAAATAGTTTAGCGAAAGCATTTATGGATATTGAAGACGTTTAAAAATATCTTGCTTTTACTTCTTCGAGTTTTCTTTAGATGCTGGGATGCAGGCGCTCTGAATGCGGAAGTTTCTGGGGGTCTAATGAAAAATAAATATAAAAACTCAAAATTTCTGTTGAAGATCAAAAGAGGGTATATCCGGTTGAAAGTAAAAATTTTAACAAAGAGTATGCGTAAATAAATAGTGTTTCTTTTGATTTTTCAATGATTAATAAGTAGAAGGGGAAAATTGAATATTTGAAACTATTCGCAATAGGTTATTTTCTTTTCCTGATACGAAGTCTTCTACTTCATTCGCGCAATGGCCCCATGGTGGGTAAAGCAGATTTCTGGATTTACTGTCAGATTTTGGGATAGGAGTTTTTTTTCTTTCTATGGATTGGGTTTGTCCGCCCTACTCCCAACCAGTTGTTATATTAGACTGGGACATGCTGTTTAAAGTGGATTCCGAACCACTAATATTAAGATCATTTAAAAAATTCATCGTTTTATGCAATACTTTTAATAAAATGTAGCATGATATAACAGGCAATTGTAAAAAACTATTAAAATAATATCTAAATGCATTTTAAAAAAAAAAATTAAATACACCAAAAATTTAGTTTTTAAAATAAGGACACAGTTTTAAATCAGTTTTAATTCATAGCATTTCTTAATCCAGTAGCAAATTCTTCCTCCAAATCTAAATTAGGATCAACGTGTACACCACATTGTTTAGGAGAAACGAATTTTGTTTTACAGGTTTTCGGGGTCGCGTCCTCTGGTGCCATGAATGTTTGTAGCTGGTTCATAATCCACTTTAAACTGTAGGTCCCGATCTAATAGGATAATCGCACATAAGACTAAAATCTCTACCCTAAAAGGCACGGACTTGCTATTGGGTCAATGAAGAACTTTTATTGTAAAAGAAAGAATCGTGTATCTTATCAAGAACGAAAATATCTATTTCATATGTTTCAAATATTCATTTTTCTTCTATTTACCACCACTGAAAAAAAGCAAAGAAGCATTATTTTATTTAAGTATGCTTTTTGTTTAAATTTTTCTTTCAACTGTGTATCCTCATTAGATCCTTACCAGAAAATTTATGCTTTTTATATTTATTTTTCAGAACAACTCAGAAATTTTCGTATTCAGAGTGCCTACAATCCAGCATAAACTAAAACGAAACGAAAAACTAGACTCAAAACTCATCTAACGAAAACTCGAAGAAGAAGTAAATGCAAGACATTTTTAAGCGTTTTCAAAATCCATAAATGCTTTCGCCAAATTATTTCGAGCGTAAATATTCAAATTCGACGTGCTTAAAAATCTGATGAAATATAAAGTGCTAAAACATTGAAATGCAATGCTGGTGAACCACAAATGGTTAAAAATTCTTTTAAATTCCTTCGATTCTTCTTCCTCATCAAAAACCATCCCTGGGCCATTATTAATTCTCTGAATGCTGGAGAGTTTTGTGAAGAAAAAAAGTACTCTCCAGAGTGCAAAACGGCATCAAAAATATCAACTCTCAAAGATCTCAAAAATCTTTATATATATAAAAATATACACATTTGTGAGGCTTTCATCGATGCAAAAATAAAACTCCTTGCTAAAGTTTCACATAGCCTTTAGTTATAAATCTTGTAGATTCAGACCCATGCCATGCCAAGCATTTTAAAGGTTGGTACTGACAAAGTTTGGGTGAAAAGATGCTTCTCATTAGAGTAAATTCTGACTTTAAAACCGGCAGTTACTCTAGGGTTAATATTTTTTTATTAAGCTGTACTTGTCGAAGTGTTTAATATTTATATCATTTCGTATTCACTTTTCCCAGACTTTGTGCCGTAAAATTTTAGATGGTGGTGGTTTTATTGCTTCATATTTTCTGAATGTAACGATGACATTTTTCTGATTTTTTCTTTCTGTTTTTGAAGAAAAAGCTGCCTTAAAAAATGATGGGAAGACGTTTTCTGAATTTGTTTGGTAGGGCAAGACAAGTTGCTTAGCATGGGCGTTTCTGTCATCTCGTTTTCGGTTTGCAAATAGTTTTTGGCGAAGATCCAATATCGTAATTGACGAAAAAAGATGCATTTCTTTCTTATCATTTTTTAAGAAAAAAAAAATAAATGTTTTTTTTTTCTTTTGGAGAAATAAAACTAAAAAAAATATTCAGATAAAAATTAAACATTGATAAAAATATGAAATAAAATGTGTTTATCCCAAACAATATGGTGTACAAGTTGATTCAGGTTAGGTTTGGAGAAAGAATTAGTTGCAGGATTAAGAAACGGCCATGAATTAAATTGATTTAAAACTATGTCCTTACATGTAAAAGTAAATTTTTTATGTATTGATTTTAAAAAAATGTATTTAAATATTTTTAATTGTTTTTCTGCAATTTACAGTTATGTCATACTGTTTTACAAATATTACACTAAATAATGCATTTTTAAATATCCTTAGTAATCATGGTTCGAGATCCACTTTAAATCGTAAATCCCGGTCCTAATAGGATCGTAGAGCGTTGTGGGGTAGTGTTACTCGGGTCAGGGGCTACATCTTCAAGCTACGTGCCCCCTGGATAGTGCTGAATTAGTAACAGCTCAGCAGCCCTTGCTTATGGCATAAAGATTAACTGTCGGTATTTGTCAACTGCATTAGAACAACTAGCAAAGGTAGAATGGTGCAAATTATCAAGAGAAAAAAAATATATCGCATACAATTTCAAATATTCATTTTTCCGTCTATTTATTGCAAGTTGAAAAACTCGAAAGAAACATTATTTATTTCAGCACAATCTTTGTTTAAATTTTTGCATTCAATGCGATGTAGCCTCTTTTGATGTTCGAATTTACTTTTCAGAAAACCTTGAAAACTTTCTGCATTCAAATACATAACAGCCCAACATCTAACTTGAGAAAACTCTAAGAAGAAGTAAATGCAAGATATTTTTAAACGTCTTCAAAAATCATAAATACTTTCGCCAAATGATTTCGAGTGTAAATATTCACCATTCGACGTGCTTAAAAATCAGATGTGAAGTAAAATGGAAATGCAATGCTGGGAAAACCACAAATGAATGAAAAAAATTCCTTAAATTCCAACCATTCTTCTTCCTCATCAAAAACCATCCCTGGGCCATTATTAATTCTCTGAATCCAGGAGTTTGGTGAAGAAAAAAAGTGCTCTCCAAGAGTGCAAAACGGCATCACTAATATCCACTTTCAAAGATATTTGTCCTTACATTTATATATATAAAATATACGCATTTGTAAGGCTTTCATCGATGCAAAATTAAAACTCTTTTGCAAAGTTTCACATAGCCTTTAGTTATAAATATTGTATAGATTTAGTTCTAGGCTATGCCAGTCTTTAAAGGTTGGTAATGACGAGTTTGGGTGAAAAGATGCTTCTCATTAGAGTAAATTCAGACTTTAAAGCCGACAGTTACTTTAGGGTTAGTATTTTTATTGAGCTATGCTTGTCGGAGTGTTTAATATTTTATATCATTTCGCATCCACTTTTCCCGACTTAGTGCCGTAAAATTTGAGATGGTGGCGGTTTTATTTCTTCATATTTTGTGGTTGTAATGATGACATTTAATGCCTCCCTTTCTGTTTTTGAAGTCAAAAGCTGCCTTCAAAAAATGATGGGAAAACGTTTTCTGTGCATTTGTTTGGTAGGGGGCAGACAAGTTGCTTTTGATGGGCGTTTCTGTCATCTCGTTTTCTGTTTGAAAATTTTTGGCCAGGATCAATATCGTAATTGATGAAAAAAGGATGCTTTTTTTTTCTGATCATTTTTTTAAGAAAAATAATACATTGTTTTTTTTTCTTTTGGGGAAAAAAACTAATAAAATATATTAAGATAAAAATTAAAAAAAAAAAAAATGACAAAAAAAAAAAAATATAACTAAAATTCTTTTTTCCCACATGATGGTGTATATGCTGATCCTAAGTGAAATTTAATCTAATAATCATCAATCAAATGAGTAACAGAATAACAGAAATAAATTCAAAAATCTCATGTTTTGAATTTTTATACATATATTGAAGCAAATACAATATATTTTCAGTAAACAATTTAAGTTATGAAAAAAAGCTGAAAATTATTCCAATATATTGGAGTATTCAAAAATATGTACTAGAGTTTTGTATTTCAAATAATAATAATAGTAACGTTGTTTAATTATTTTCCCATTTAAGAATTTAAAATGCCTATTTTTAAACATATACAAATGGGATTTAAGAGGGAATAACCTTCATTTAATGTCACATACAACGAAGGCCGATAAAACATTACCCGAACAATTTATTTGTCAGGTCTAAACATGTCATTACTTAATAACTTCCACTTGTCATGAAATTAATTTTATTTCATGATAATTGAGCAAATACTTTTAAAAAAAGCTTGGTGTAATAAATTTAAGAATTATTTAACTTTATTTGTAACTAATTCTTATAATGAAGAGGAGTGCGATGGCCAGAGTGACTAACGCTTGCGCTCAGTGCCACAGGCCCGTGAGTCATGGATGTTTATAGTGGGTTCGGAATGCACTAGTGGCCGTAGTTCTCGGTCTAATATAATTGTAGAGCTTTGGGCTAGGCCGTAGGTCTGAAACCCTACCCCGTAAACAGGAAAACATCTCCTATCTGGAAATCTGATAGTCTTAGCGCACCATGGGGCTGTTGCACTAATAATGAAGAATTCTTATAAAAGAAAGAATAGTGCATCTTATTAAGGAGGAAAACAATCTATAGCATATAGTTTCAAATATTTATTTTCCCTATATTTATTAACCATTGGAAAAAGCAGAAGTAGCATAATTTATTTAAGCATATACTTTGCTTAAATTTTTGTTTACGATGGATGTATCCCATTTTGATCTTCAGCAGAAATCTTGTGCTTTTTTTTTTATTTGTTTTTCAGAAGACCACCAGAAACTTTCTCATTCAGAGCACAACAACCCAACATCTGACAAAAAAATTTGAAGAGGAAGTAAATACCAGACATTTTTAAACGTCTTCAAAATCCATAAATGCTTTCGTCAAATTATTCGAGCGTAAATATTCAGCATTCGACGTGCTTAAAAATCCAGATGAAATACAAAGTGCTAAAACATGGAAATGCAATGCTGGTAAAACCGCAAATGAATAAAAAAAATCCCTTAAATTTCTACGATTCTTCTTCCTCATCAAAACCATCCATGGGCCATTAATAATTCTCTGAATCTAGAAGAGATTGGTGAAGAAAAAGTGCTCTCCAGAGTGCAAAACGCCATAACTAATATCAACTCTCAAAGATCTTTTGCCCTTACATTTATATGTATATAAGATATAAGCATTTGTGAGGCTTTCATCGATGCAAAAATAAAACTCTTTGCTGAAAGTTTCACATAGCCTTTAGTTATACATATTGTAGATTCAGACCCATGCTATGCCCAGCCTTTTAAAGGTTCGTAATGACGAAGTTTGGGCGAAAAGATGCTTCTCATTAGAGTAAATTCAGACTTTAAAGGCGACAGTTACTTTAGGGTTAGTATTTTTTTATTAAGCTATACTTGTCGGAGTGTTTAATATTTATATCATTTCGCATTCACTTTTTCCCGACTTTGTGCCGTAAAATGTGAGATGGTGGCGGTTTTATTTCTTCATATTTTCTGGTTGTAATGATGACATTTTCCTGCACCCCCTCTTTTTCTGCAGTCAAAATCTGCTTTCAAAAAAATGATGGGAAAACGTTTTCTTGTGCATTTGTTTGGTAGGGGCAAGACAAGTTGCGTTTGATGGGCGTTTCTGTCATCTCGTTTTCGGTTTGGAAATAGTTTTTTGGCCAGGATCCAGTTTCGTAATTGATGAAAAAAGGATGCATTTTTTTTTTTATCTTTTTTAAAGAAAAATAATACATTGTTTTCATTTATTTTGGAGTAGAAGAAACTAATAAAAAATATGAAGAAATAATATAAAAAGAAACAAAAATTATTTTATCTCATACAGGCTGTGTACATGTTGATCGTAAGTGAAATTATGAAGAAAGAATTAACTACAGGTTTAAGAAATGCTATGGATTAAAATTAATTTAATAACTGTAAAAACGAATTTAGGTATTGCTTTTTAATGGTTTTTTTACAATTTAATGTTATGTTATGTAACATGTATTGCAAAAAACAATACATTTTTAATACTATATTATAAATGTTTTTTTTAATTTGTAATTTACAAATTATAAAATTTTTTGAAATTTGTACTTTTCTAATTTGGTAACTAATTTCATAATTAGTTTTTCATGTGCTAGGTGTATTTACATATGGAACCTTGATGAAATAATTCAACTCAAAATTCATGTGTAAAAGTTTTTCATTCTGTGCTTTGAGCAATACTATGTTCCGTCTTTTTTTTTTTTTTTTTTTATCATTTTTCATGCTATAACTCTTGAAAGATTTTTCCGAATATATTTAAAGAATGTTATTTGCAATAATAACTGTTTCTTTAGTTATGATTATATTTGTATTTTAAATAATGCCCTTGACCATTATTGAAATTCATTTATCGCATTTATGAAGAATTCTGATTAATTTAACTTAATATTTTTAAGTAAAAGAAATTTTTAATTATACTTTCCAAAATTTAAGAGAAATTTAGAAAAAATTCCGCATATACTGGCAAAAAAAAATAGTACTTTTTATAAATATTATTAGTACACATAAAAGTAGTGTTGCATTACAATAGGTTACGCAAAAATACCCATTGTAATGATCATTTAACATCAATCCGAAAATGGCCTTTGAAACAACTTCAGTTTCGTCGAGAAGAAACTGAGTAGATATATTTCAAAATAGTACTGTCTTAGATGTGCGCAGTCGGCATTATTTGGCTAAAACATCAGGATGACGAGCCATTGGACGAATAGAAGTAGATCAATTCTATGTAACAATATGGTTGAAAGAGAGTCTTTCTGCAATTATAGACTATGCAATGCATTTATAAGAACATAATCAATGCCTAGAAGCTGTAGGCGTAGGAAACCTTGGATGCACAAATGCCACAGATGATCGTTATTTGAAGGTAACTTCAAGGGGGCACAGAACCGCTACACATATCATCACCTCTCAGATTTTCATCTGAGTAGCAGCTACTGGAAGGCTGATATCCATATTAATTGTGCCCAGAAGGAGTAGAGATTGTGGCTGGCAATGCGTGTTGAAGACATAGTGGCGTTAATTAATTTTGCGTAAATTAATTTTGAAATCTTCACTAATGTAAATGCCGAAAAATTGTGAATTAAAGGTGAATATGATTATTTAAATGTTAGAACTGAGAGGAGATGTTAACGCAAACATATAATTTATTTTCTACAATGCAAAAGCAATGACTGCAACTCAAAGACTACACTACAACTAACCAACAAGTAAATTTTTAAAATGATGGAACTAGGGATTGAAATATCGGCCCAAAAGATTCCGGTATTCGGTATTTTTAGATCTTAATACCGGTAGTAGAAATGCCATTGTAGCTGTCATTTTACTTATAATTTCATCCAAATTATATATATATTTTTTACAAAATTATCTGAAATCCCTTATGGCTTGGGCTTAGAAACTGTGCTTCAGTTCGTTTCTTCATCGCAATTAGATTCTTTCCTTTTCAACAAATTTGTATAATGCTTCGTTTTTAAATGTGTATGGAGTCCGCTTGTACTTTCTTCATTCACTTGAACATTTTTTTACATTGTGCCACCATATTCTTTTCATCATATAAATAATGAAACCAAACCGAAGTATTATCAACTGATTTTTATGATGTTTAAAGTTATTCTTATTCATTATTATGTGGTATTATTTATGAGTATATATATATATATATATAATAAATCTGAAAATATTTTGAACTCTAAAGTATGATATGGAAATACAATGCGAATAACAAACACACTTTCTTCAGAACTACATCCTTGTTTTCACAGATAAGAATTTCTAGTTTTTATATAAGAATTCTGAATAAGAATTTCACTCATAAGAATAAGAATTTCCCACATCTTTCACAGATAAGAATTCTAAATTTCTAATAAATACAAAAAAACGGTATTTAAACTTGTAAATACCGGTATTAGAAAATTGTACAAAAGGCTCAGAATACCGGTATTCGGTATCCCGGTATACTGGTATTGCAATCCCTAGATGGAACACTCTATGGTTGTCACACATCTGGAGTGCAATTTATTTAAACATTTTTCTTTTTTTCTCTCCTCCCGCAATCCACTATGCAGTTCTCGCTCGATTTTATGATGGATTCTTACTGAAAGTTTTACGTATGAGGGTTGTATGCAAAGACTTTCTGCATTGAATGAATCCCTTATACCACGTCATCAAGTGAAATATTTTATTCGAAACTCACGCGCTTCGATTAAGAGTGCGCCAATGGAGAATTAATTCCTTACTCATGAGTCTAGATTTTGTTTGCAAAAATAACATAAGAACATTGTTTCTGTGAGAAAATCCGAAATCCGGTATTATCTCAATCATATCCACGAAATGAAAAAATACTGATAGCACCAGTGTGTTTGTGGTCAGGTGTCTTTATGGGACTGACCTACATACTGTCCCATGAGTCACCGTCACTGCTTAATTTCGAAGAGATATTCTTGATCTAATAGTTCGTCCTTATCCAAGTACAGTTCATGACGTCTTTGTCCTACAAGACTATATTGCTAAACCATACAGGAATCGATTGGTACAGAATTTCTTTTGTGAACAGATTGTTGAGCTGTTTAATTTGAATTTTTAATTGAGCGGTTGAATTTTTAATTATACTTTCCAAAATTTAAGAGAAATTTAGAAAAAATTCCGCATATACTGGCAAAAAAATAGTACTTTTTATAAGTATTATTAGTACACATAAAAAGTAATGTTGCATTACAATAAATAGGTTACGCAAAATACCCATTGTAATCATCATTTGACATCAATCCGAAAATGGCCTTTGAAACAACTGCAATTTATGCCAGAAATGAATTTGCAATGAAGAACTGAGAACTGAGAAAAGAAAAAAGAAACTGAGTAGATACAATTCAAAATAGTACTGTCTTAGATGTGAGCAGTCGACATTATTCGGCTAAAACATCAGGATGTCAACCCATTGGACGAATAGAAATAGATCAATTCTATGTAACAATATGGTTGAAAGAGATTCCTTTGCCAGCAAATTTTCTGAACTTGAAACCAATTAAGAAGGCTCTAAAAAATGAAATTGTTGCACTTAAATCACATCTTGCAGTCATTTAGTTATTTATAACTACTTCGATACAGTATAAACTAATTCAGTTAAAAAGTATCTTTATTTTGAACAGAAAACACGAGATACATATGATAGATCACACATCACTCAACTGAGATACTTGATCATACAACTGACTTATCGAACTCAGATGCTATTTATGGCATGCTCCCATTTTTTGTATCTTCAAGACAGAAAATAAGATTGATACACAAATCGGACAAACAAACAAAAACAATGTTTGAAATCATTATTTCTTGATAGATTGTTTTCTAGAGAGCAATGTTGACACAATTGTTGCCATTATAAAAAATGGCAACATTTTTTCCTCCTTATAAATATATTTCCTAAATTTTTAATCAAGTTTCTAAGTCAAATTGATCAACTTTCTTCCTTTTATCATAGAAACCCTACCACTACCATATTTTTTCGTTTTATAGTATTTAAATTTGTTTCATTGTTTGGCTTTTAATATTTTATCGAATTTTTTTGGCATATACTATTCTATTGGCAACAAAATAATTTCTGAAATACATTGTAAAAACAGAACGTATTTTTTGGCAACCCAATATAATTGACGTAATTTAAGATTTTTATTTTTAATAGATAAGTGAAAACAAAAATATTATTGATGTAAAAGAGGAATTTAATAAAAACTGGATGACATACAATCATTTAGTCATATTTATAAAATATTTAAATGTCAAATATTAAATACGAAAAATATTCAATTAAAATTATGTATCACTCAAAAGAACGACAAATAAGATAAATGTTTCACAATATGTTATTCCTTTTGCAATAATATTTTGACGTTAAAAAGAATAATTTCTAAAATAAATTAAATATGTATATAAAAAAAAAATCTAAAATATCTCAAATACTGATTTGTAAATATTTAAACATTCAGTACCATGGAAGAATATAATTTTAGTATTTACATATTCATTTTGCAATTGATTACACAAATTTAAAATAAATAGAAATTTATTCTAAAATTTTTATGTCTTTTGAAATTTATAACGGCTGGATTCACTATTCATATAGCTCATATAGTTAAATATAAATATAAAAATTAACTATTCTTGGCTTAACTATTCTCAAATATTCATATATTAAACGATTTAAAAATGTAGTCTCCGAAAAAAGTTTTTCAATTTATTTGTCAGCAAAATAATTTAATAATTCAATTTTTTTATTATAGTGACTTATTCATATAATCAAATTACATGAATGTTTTTCTCGCTTATCTTAACACTTGTGAAAAATTATTATAACTTTTGATTTTCTTTAAAATATACTTTATAAGCAAAAAAAGGCCAGAAATGTAAATATATGTTATAAATTTTATGTAATATTCTCAATTTTTTTTATGAAGAGCATGTTGATATTTATATAAATATTTTACTATAAAAATATAAAATGTTTTTCGTACATTTATAAATTAAAAATTTATTATTTCTGCATGAATAAGGCGTGTTTAAAAATTTACAGCTATTCACATCAAATATAAAAATATATAAATTTTTAATAAAATAAATAAATTATTATAGTAATTTTATTTTATCACTTTTTTTCACTAAAATATAATTTATGAATTTTTTTATATACTAAAAAGTATTTGAAAATAAATTTTTAAAAATGCGTTGATATTAGAAATAAAAGAATTTTTGAAAATGTCTAAATACGATTTTCTCTCAGATTTGCATAATAATTTGTGCATGGCATTATGACTTTTAATTATATATATTTTTATTATATATGTGATATTTTTTATGTACAGGTATTTTTAAGTTCTACACTATTTATTTATAACATGATAACTATTTAGTTTCAAATTATTTTTTTTCCAGTATATATTATTATATTATTTTTTACCAGTATTATATTATATTTAATATTATTTAAAATACTCCATTTTATGTATACGAAAGTATTCAAATGCAACAAACGCTATTATTTTTTCTAAATTTTTATTTATACGTAATTTTTTTTATTTTTACTATTTATTTTGTTATATAGTTTATATTTAAAAAGTTTATTTTTAATTATTAGGTAATGATGGAAATGATAATAATATGTAATAAGTTGTTATTCCTCAAAACAATGTCTAAAATTTTAATTCCAGCAAAGTTTTATAAGTCAGTTAAAAGTTAAAAATCAATAAAACATTGCTTCTTGCTCATGAATATAAATTAAAACTACTTTTTAATTAGGTTTATTATATTATAAAACTATAATATATAGATTATATGTAATATAAGGCAAAGTTTAGAAAATTTATAATTATCATTTTCTATAAAAATTTTAATTTATGCACTTTTTATGTAAATATTTCTTGCAAAATTCAAAAATAAAATTTATAAAAGTTGTACTTTTTCATTTTGAATTTATAAAGATTTATTATTCACAAAGATCTAGCAAAAGATTCAGCAAACTATCTTAACTAAGTAGCTAAGATCCAGCAAAATATCTTTGCTTTATTGTAATCTGCATATATTATATTTTCAATTATTATTATATTTTATTTCCGAAATATAGCATATCATAGTAACAAATAATGTCATATGAAATCATTAAATATTTATTTTATTTGACTCCCAAAATAAAATTTAATTTTGTTA
This sequence comes from Caerostris extrusa, assembly GCA_021605095.1. Taxonomy (NCBI): domain Eukaryota; kingdom Metazoa; phylum Arthropoda; class Arachnida; order Araneae; family Araneidae; genus Caerostris; species Caerostris extrusa. Next base: position 7,831 of record BPLR01018485.1, on the reverse strand, counting down.
TTTTAGCTTGTATAAAGGATTGCATCATAGCGTTTCTGGACAGGAGGGTTTCATTCAAAATTTGGCAAATGATACCGAAACAAAAGATTTCATATCCTTACTGAGGATAGGCCTGATCCGAATGATTTTTGGGGGTGGGTGCGAACACCCAGATGGCATCTTTATGGCGGTTCATTCAAAATTGCGACAGCTTCCGATGTGTACAGTGGTTTGGAATCCACTTTAAGCCGTAGGTCCCGGTCTCCTATGACCGTGGAGCGTCAAAGAGCCCAATCACCAACATCATTCCCAAACTGTATAGGGCAACTCAGCTCTAGGCACAGTAATGTGGTGAGGTGTAGTAGTAGTAGTAGATGTGTGCTGCGTATCAGGCTCTTCAACCATATGCTCATGTTTATGATGTGTTTTTCGGAGATGGGAAGACCTAGTAATTTAGTTATGGATTTCAAAGATACTCTTATTGTATAGAATCCAAAGGGCATAGCCGGCCCTTGAATAGAGGTTTTAAGTCTGTACTGCTTTTATGCCCTATTTTTGGATCTTCCGCCCAATATGCTGACTAGAGGTAAGCCAATCATGAATTAATGACGTATTCCCAATCAAATTCAATTATCTTTTACATGCAAAGAATAGAACAACGGATTCGTAAGAGAAAAAGTCTTTCCTTTTGACTTCAAAGAAATTTAAAGAAGTTTAGAAATATTTCCAAAATACTACCTCTTGGAGCTGTGTTCCAAATTGTGGGGGTCACAATGCAAATATAATGAAGCATGCTTTTCAGTGGTCTAACTTGTGTAATGCTATATCTGCTATGTATCTGCCGTTTAGTAGTGAATGACTTCAATCAAACTACCCTAGTTTTTTAAATAACAGCAACATTTTGGAGAGTATGCTTTTTATTATTAATATTCATAAATTTGAAATTTAATTTATGAAAAAAAAAATTTTTTCATTTTATCTAATACGTTATTTCAAGCAAGTATTGATAAATTGTTATTTGTTTTAAACAATTAAAATAAACCATGAAAAAGATGGAATTCCGTAGAACGTGTTATGTATATTGCTAATTACTTAATAGCTTGCTAATTTTTAATTACTAAGTATCTTAACAACTATACACTTCACTATATATTCTTTATAAAGTGACTATATAGTAAGAAGCATTTTTTAGTAATTAAACTTGTAGGAATTTTTTTCTGTCATAAGGAAGTAGTACTCTCAGACGCTTAATCCTTATTTTTTGTTGTTTTACATATTTAACAAATTTAAAATAAATTTTGAACTTTCGATTTATCATTTAATTGACCAATAATATATCAATTTGGTTTTTAATAATCCTTACCTGAAGATACACATGACATATAATTACGTTTATATACGGTATTGTTATTAGTGTATCAATGCTACAATGGATTTCCACAGATGCTTGGCAATACAAAGTTTAATATATATATATATATATATATATTCAAAATTTTCAGAGATACATTTAAGTAATTCTTTGTTTATATATTTAAGACACCTCAATCACGTATTAAGTGAGATAATATAAAATTGATGGGGATCAGTGCCCGCATATATCAAATCAAACTGCGCAATACATCACCCATGTCTGATAACCGAATTACCTAAAACATCCACTTTCGTTCCCTAGTAACCGTCAACCCCGGCAATCTTTTTTTCGGTGCCCCCAACTTTTTGGCAGGAACATCCCCAATCTCTTTGTGGATGTTTCCAGAGACGGAGGTTTTTGGCAGATAAAAAGGAACACACACCCTTTTCAGCGTATTTCATAAGCAGATGGTGCAAAGTAAGCATTGCAGCATTGCAGTAAAAAGGGTGGGGGGGGGAGTTACAATCTAGGAAGCTTTTTTTCGACTACTTGTCATAGCTGCATCCTGGAGAAATTATCTCGCTCCTTCTTGTCAGCTTAAAAATGCGTCCTCTTCCCTCACTATGGTGTTCGTGCTAGACGCCCGAATTAAGCCTACAAAATCGCCAACAAATTGATGGACATATTTGAGTCTGGCTCATAAGTGGCGTTACTTTTTCACATAGCGATATGTGTTGTTGCAAAATGCATTGGAGGGATTTTAATTAATTACTGAAACTTGATGGAAATTCTGCACGATCTGGAAGACACATCAAAGAAAATAACTGATTAAAATTGACATAGATTGAAACATAGAAGCAAAACCAAACTGCCTATATGTTTTTCTTTTCTTTTACACATTGATATGTGTTTATCGAAAAAATGCATGGGGGAAATTTTAATTAATTACTGAAATTTGATGAAATCCTGCTTGGAATGCTATATTTGGAAGGCACATCAGAAAGTCACTGATTAAAATTGACATAGATTTGAAACATAAAAGCAAGAAAAACTGTCTTCATATATGAAAGATTAATTAACAACAATTTTCAATCCAATTTGATAAGCAGTTTTTAGCTTACTCATAAATGGTATTTTTCTATTTTACATAGCAATATGTGTTTATTACAAAATGCATTGGGGGAATTTTCTACTAAAATACTAAAATTTGATGAAAATCCTGCATGAAATGCTTATATCTTTAAGGCACATCAGAAAGTGACTGATTAAAATTGACATATAATGAAATATAAAACCAAAACAAAACTGCCTACATATATGAAAGATTAATCAACAATTTTTAACAATTCAATACGCAGTTTTATCCTATTCATAAAAATGGTATCATTTGTTTTCTTTTTCTTTTAAATAGCGATATATGTGGGGGGATATTAATTAATTACTGAACCCTGATGTAAATCCTGCATGAAATGCTAAGAATCAATATTTTGTCTGGAAGGCTCATCAGAATATGGCTGATTAAAATTGACATCGACTGAAAAATAAAAGCAAAGAAAGCAAAACTACCTTCAAGTATGAAAGATTAATGAACAATTTTCAATCCAATTCATTATACAATTTTAATACTATATTATAAGTGGTGTTATTTGTTTTTCTTTTATATAACGATATGTGTTCATAGCAAAATGCATGAGGAAGATTTTAATTAATTGTTGAAACTTGATGGAAATCTTGTATGAAATGCTATGACTCAATATTATATCTGGATGGCACATCAACAATTGACTGATTAAAATTGTCATTGATTGAAATATAAAAGCAAAATAGCCAACGGCCATACCATGCTGAATATACCGGTTCTCGTTAGATCACCGAAGTCAAGCATCATTGGGCGCGGTCGAGTACGGGTGGGTGACCACCTGGGAACACCGCGTGCCGTTGAGAACATACCCAAATTTGGGACCTGAATGGCCGAGTGTCTAGCGCTCTGCCGCTCGGTGCCACACAGGTTTCGAGTTCGAATCCCGGCGGTGCTATGGATTTTTGTAGTGCTTCCGGAATCCACTTTAAGCCGTATGTCCCGGTCTCCTATGACTGTAAGAGCGTCACGGAGCCAAAGTCAGACTTCTACCTACGGGTGCTCCATCACAACAGAAGCACGTATGGGCTCGTGGGCTTGGCCAGCCAAGTGGGATAAGAAACAACAACAAACAACATAAAAGCAAAATAAAACTGTCGTCCTATATAAAGATTAAATCAACCATCTTCAATTCAAGCAATTATTACTCAGTTTTTGTCTATTTATAAGGGATGCTATATTTTTTTATAGCGATATGTGTTTTAATGCCAAAATGCAAGAGATTTTAAAATAAATTATTGTAACTTGATGATAGAAATATGCTTAAAGGCGAACAATCAATATTTTATCTGGAAGCACATCAGGGAAGTCACTGATTAAAATTGGCGTAGATTGAAACATAACAGCAAAACCAAACCGTCTTCATACATGAAGATTAATCCAGCAGTTTTCACTTAAATTCGTATTAATAAGTGATGTTGTTTTTCTTTTACATAGTGATATGTGTTTATTGCAAAATTCATGGGGGAGAATTTAATTAATTAATAAACTTGATGGAAATCCTGCATGAAATGAATACATATGAATAGTATTATTCATATAAATTATAGTATATAGTATTAATAGTATTATATCTGAAAGGCCCATCAGAAAATAATTAAAATTGGCATATATTGAAACTTAAAAGCAAACAAATGCCTTGATATATGAAAGATTAATGAACAGTTTTCAATTCAAATTGATTATTAGTGTTGAGCCTATATCATAGGTGGTAATATATTTTTTTCTTCACATAAAATTGTTTGTCCCAAAATACATGGGTTGGATTTTGATTAATTCATTATACTTGTAAATGCTAAGAAAAGAAAAATAATCAGTATTTAGCTAAAAACATATCGTAAAAAACGTAATTTAAGTATACTGAAATAAAAAAACAAAACAAAACTATTGAAAAATTAATTAAATTTTTATTTCTTCATCAAAATCTTGATTAACTGAGATTAATGTATCTTTAACTAAAAGTTATAAAGAATATCCCTCATGAAATAAGAAAAAAATGAAAAATTATTTGCAATGCCTAGAAAATTTTATTAAAATGAATGATTATTTAGAACTAGCAGAGGAATATAGCAGTACACTTTTTATTTAATGTCATCGTTTACTAATATATCAGATATCAGTAGATTCAGAAAATTATACTACAACCACCAGAAAAGTATAGGTAAATAGATTTACTAAAACTCTTATAATCAAGTAACGTCCATTAATATGTTATTCAAAGGGAATATTGCGCATAGCTTTATTACATAAGCTCTTTGCATAAGTGCGTAGCATATTATATTGACGAAATAACACATTATAAAGAAAACTAGTCCAAATTTCCTATGGTATGGTATGGGTTCATGATTGGTTATTGTATGGTATTGGTTCATGGTTGACTATTGTATGGTACTGGTTTATGTTGGGTATTGCTAGTAGCAAATCATTATATGTTTCAATGAATTAATCTAATTTCTTAAATTAAAGTTTAATTATTTTTACATTTTCCCTTTTATCTTTAACATATTTTTATTTAACTACTTGTTTTCGAATCACAAACTTGTACTAGAACTACGGATTGGTTTGATTTATCGCTCTATGGTCATTTGTGCTCACTTTAGGCTACTTAAACCGGGACCTACAGCTTAAGTGCATTCGAACCTCTACCAAACATCCATGCCACTGCCAGGTAGTGAATCTGTGGTACCAAAAGCTAGAGCTCTAGCCAATTGGCCATCAGGCAGAACAATTGAACTACGGATTGGATCAATGTTGAATGTGCAGTGTACTGACATCTGATATACTCATTGAATGATAACAGCGGTTTGTTTCACGCATTGAAGGCTAACGAGGGCAATGTAACGATATACTCATTGAATGGTAACAGCGGTTTGTTTCGCATTGAAGGTAACGAAGACGTCTAAAGAGGTCTTAATCCATACTATACTACTGTGTCCAAAAAGTACGGTATTACTATATTACAAAAGTGAGTTTTCAATGTTTTCTTTTTAGGTTGTTGGCAATGTCCTTGATATCTGTGTGAAATTTGACGTCAAAATATACATTAGTGCTTGGTTTGAGATGCTACAACTGAATCCGGCGATGTCTCTTCAATCGACTCACACCGGTGTCCCCGAAGTGGACTTTTTTGAGTTTAGGGAATAGCCAGAAGTAGCAAGATGCTAAATTAGGTCACGAAGAATCAATGCAGTGTGAGCTGGCGCATTCAGTGTTTTCGGTACCAATCAAGATTTGACGTGTTTGAGGCCCAAAGCATCTTTTAAAATGGAATTTTGAAATTCCAATATCTTCAACAAGGCCTCTAATTGTAAATCGACGGTTTGCAAGCACCAAATTTTTAATTTTTTGGACGTGAGCTTCGTCGGTTGAGATTGCTCGCGCGCTGCCTTCTTGAACTGTTTATGCCATTTCTAAACATTTCTTTCCGATATAGGAATGCGCACCGAATGCCTTCTTGCAACATTCTATATGTTTCCGCGAACAAAGTTTAATGCAAGTTCTTGCTCAATTAAATCAGACATTTCAAAAATCGCCGGAATCAGTTTTAACATCTCAAATCAAGCGTAACTCAAACACTAATGAAACACTTTTTGATGTAAAATTTCACACAGACGTCAAGGACAGTGCCAACAACCTAAAAAGAAAGAAAAAAATTGAAATAGCATATTCCCGAACATTTAAATTGAAAACTGATCTTACTTTTGGGACACAGTAGTAAGGAAGAATTGAATTCTCACGACAATGAATAGACAGACTTGATGAATGACAACTAGTACCACGATGACTTACGAACTTTTTACCAAAGGCCCAAATAATGAACCTCATTTAGTATTTCATATGCAAAAATCGTTTAGACCCATCTACTATTGTTTCAAGGTAATTATTAGCAAGTGAAACAGGTGTAAATATAGATGTTTGAGATAATGTCTCATGAGTATGTGTGAGAATAACAATCTTACACATTGTAGTTGTAAAAATTGTTACGCTAGGTTGTACAACTGACGCACTAAAGTAAGTGTATCTACTTTAAACTTTCTCATTTGTTAATGTAATTTACCTTAAATTTACCAAGGGAAGGAGGAAGGAAACGTGCTAGGAAATTTTATTACAATGATTAAAATGTAAAGCAATTGTTATGAAACTTTTTTTATAATATTCTGTTTCAAAGATCAAATTTTTAGATTTAAAAATTTAATTGGTATTGAAAGATTTATGTTTTTTAAGAGGCTCTCACACTTTGAGACACATCTCCATTGACTGGAGGAACTGAAAGAGAACATCGAAATATTTTCTACAGATGAATCTAACCCAAATAAAACTATAAAAATAAACATTCAAATATATAATTCAACTGAAAATGCTTTTATGATTTTAAATTGTAATTGCCCTCAATTTTTAATAATTTTTGCCGAGTGGCTAGCGCTCTGGCGCTCGGTCCAACAGGTTTTCGGGTTCGAGTTCCGGTGGTACAATGAATGTTGGTAGTGGTTCGAATACACTGAACAGTAGACGCTAGTCTAATAGATCGTAGAGCGTTGCGGGGGTAGTGTTACTCCCGTTCGTAGCATATCTTCAAGCTACACGTGCCCCCAGGGTTGCTAAATGAGTGACAACGACACAGTCCTTGCTTATGGCATAAAGATTAACTGTTTCTATATTGCCAGCTGCATTAGAACCCCAACAACATATTTTATGGTTTTAATAAATGCAGTCCAAAAAAAGCATTTAATGTCTACTTCATTTCTTTCTAGAAGTTAGAGTATCTTTCCGTTTTATAATAGCAATGCCAGGGGGCCTGATGGCGGGAGTGACTAACATTCTGGCATTCAGCGCCATAGGTTTCGGATACGAGTTCCGGCGGTGTCATGGATGTTTGCAATAGTTCAGAGTCCCCTTAAACCGTAGGTCCAGGTATAATATGACTGTAGAGCGTTGGGAGTAGTATGCTGACAGCCGTATCCAGTCTACAACCCTGCCAATAAGCAGACTGTCTTGATCAATGTGGGAGGCTGTTGTACCAATGAAGATCGGTGTGGTTTACTGCCCTATGGTCATTTTTTTTCACACTTTAAGCTAATTAGACTGGAACCTGCAGTTTAACGTGGATTTCAAACCACTAAGAAACATCCAGGCCACCGCCAGGATTTGAACCTGAAATCTGTAGCACCAAAGGCCAGAGTGCTAGCCAATCGAACAAGGCCGCGCTAATGAAAAAAAGAAAAATACTATATAATTTAGAGTTTCGACACTTTTCATAATAATGCTCTTATTAGAGATTTATACTGCTGTTTCTACGAAATCAAAATTCAAAACAACTAATTTTATAGATTTTAGATAAAACCTTTATAATACTACATCAT
>BPLR01018483.1:0-31222 GCA_021605095.1 Caerostris extrusa | reverse complement strand
AAACACATTTAAGACAACCTCATTCTTCAATAGAGAGAAAATTCACTAAATTTTCAAAAAGTTGGACGTTTTAGTAATGACGATTTTGAGTAGATAAATGATTAAAAAATGTAATTAACATTTAGATTTAAATAACTTAAATCATTGATGCTTATTTAAAAATGCATATAAAGAAATAATTATATTATAATTTTTTTCAAAGAAAATACATCCGGAAGAACTAAAACGATAAAAAAAAACCCCAACAATTTTGGCAAAGCCCTCTCTGAGAATTATACCGTTTATTATAAAGAAGGAAGCTTTTTTTAATCTATTATTAGAGTGCTTAACAACCCAGCCTTTTTTGTGACTGATTTAAAGAAATAACAAATGAAATGAAATTATAAATTAATTTTAAATAAATATTTTAAGAGAATACCTTGAAAATTCTAAGACTTCACGCGGATTTTGTAGATAATTGAAAACAAGCAGTTCGCATTAACATCATTTCCTTTTCCCGGCTAAAAGTCAGTTTAAAAGTTTATTACCTAAATTTTAAATAAAATGTATGCAATGTATTTTCTCATTAAATTATACATTTAAATTATACATAATATTAAATTAAAAATTTCAAAAGTTTAACTTTTGAAAATAAGTGCGATGATTTATTCCTTTATAGTTAAATTTTATTTAATGATTTTGTAAATTTAAAAATTGAGTATTGCAATTTCTCATTTGATTGCGTACAAAAACAATCGTAATTTAAAGTTATGATATAATTATTTATATACTTTCAACAAAATGAAAAAAAAAATAACCGATAAAAAATCCCACCCTATGAAGCTATTATTAGATTAGAAATAACAATTTAAAATTATCAGAAAAGAAAGGAAAAATTTTAAGATAAGTTTAAAAGATTAAAATGATTTGTTCTTAAATATTTCAGTTCCCCCTGACTTTAAATGGATTTATCTTGTAGTTTCTTAAAGTTGCCTATTTATCAGAAAGTATATTGTTGTAGAAATTTTTATTGTATGACACACGACTTCCTGTTTCGTTTTGGATGTTTATGACCATCAAGTGTCGAATTTTTAAATTGAGAATGATTGAAACTAGACGTTTATCTCTGATTGGTTGACTTATATTTATAGCACTTAATTTGTATAATAAGAGTTGTTTTATGCTAAATTGTTATGTTAAATTTAGCTTAATTTACATAGCAAAGAATAAAAATTTTTAGTTGCTTCTTCAGTATTTGTGAATTTCTATAACTTTACATTTGCAGAATTCTTTTGAAAGAAAATATATATTTTCCGGGAATTCTCATGCTATTTTAAACTATCAGTCGTAATTTGAATTAAAATGTACAATTGTAACTTATTCCCATGCCACAGTGGCAACCTAATACAATGCGAGATAGAAGAAGACCACCGGTATTGGGTTGGGCGATATCTCTTTTGGCAAAACATAATTTCCTGGCATCCTGAGTATGAATAAAAAAAGTGCCCCACGAAAACACCATTAAAAAGGAGCCTGGTTCCTAAGAAAACCGCACCAGCTCAATAGGCAATCTAGCTTTTGGGGTTCCATCATCGGGATAATATTGATCTCCGCTGTACGCATGACAAAGGTCGCCAAAGTAAGCAATTATCGAAATAACGCCCCATTGGCAAAATCCTCACTAGACCAGGGGATCCCAGCAAAAAAGTGTTAGCCCCTTCGCCCAGCATTAATTACTGCTCTGGATCGATTTAAATGATCGGAAACAAAGCATACGCGCTTATTTCATTTAGGGTATGTTCGAATTGGCTCCTGGGAGGATATTGAAGGCGTCAACGAAGAGGGGGAAAAAACACAGCTTAAGAGTATCATTAATGATTTAATCCTTCGAAGAGGCCCCTTTTCTGCTTTTTTATTGCCAAGTTTTTCATGGGCGCAACATTCCTAGAAGCTGCTTAACTAAAATGAGTTAAGTACGATTAAAAATGTAAAATTAGGTGAAAAACTACTTCCGATTAGATTGCCCAGGACTAAAAAAAAAAAGCATTGTTATGGGGATTTGAGTTAGATGCGTTACTAGGTTAAATCTTTAAATCGTATTGCTTTCAATTAGAATCTGACAAAATGTGATTACTTTACGCATAATAAATAGTCATCGACAGGAGTTATTTTCTTTTCCTTTTCAATAGCTTGATTGAAAAGGTTCATAGCATTCATAGATTTCTATGGGACACATTTTTCACCCAGATAAAAAAGTAAAAAGTATAAAAATATTTCTTATGGAAAAAAAAAATGTTTTAAAAATAATTAGCATTCATAGATTCTATGGGACAAATTCTTCAATCAAACAAAAGTAAATTAGAACAAAAATATTCCTCATGGAAAAAAAAAAAATGTTTTAAAACTTTTTTAGTAAGTATAATTTTAGCGTATAAAAATCGTGGTAAATTCAAATAGCTGCAACTACGACATTTCTATCAACACCGTCAAGAAATGATTGGAAAAATTAACAATTAACAAATCAATATCTCTTAAAGAAAAATCATTTTACTTTAACTTGTTTTAAATTAATAGAGAAACTCAGTTTCAACCAGTGCATACTAATTTCTACTCGAAAGTACAAGGTCCAAGTACATTTTGGTATATCATAAATTTATTGAAAAATGATTTAAAGGAGCTTTCGTCTTACAATATATAGAGGCGTGCTTACTTTACTTGTATATTTGTATAACATACAAAAAAAGAATCTTTAATAAAATGAATCGTGGTCTTAAAAAAAAAAAAAAGAGTTTTACTAATACTTGGCAAAACTTAATTTTCAAGTTATTTACAATTGCAATTAATCATTATACTTAAAAATCATTTTACTTTAACTTGTTTTAAAATTAATAGAGAAACTCAGTTTCAACCAGTGCATACTAATTTCTACTCGAAAATACAAGGTCCAAGTACATTTTTGGTATATCATAAATTTATTGAAAAATGATTTAAAGGAGCTTTTCGTCTTACAATATATAGAGGCGTGCTTACTTTATTTGTATAACATACAAAAAAAGAATCTTTAATAAAATGAAAATAAGAAATAAATTTTAAAAATGAATCGTGGTCTTAAAAAAAAAAAAAAAAAAAGAGTTTTACTAATACTTGGCAAAACTTAATTTTCGAGTTATTTACAATCGCAATTAATTTTAATGAAATGTAAATGTACAGCAAAAATAAAACAAGCACTCATAAAAGTTTATCCCTTATTAATTTATTGCATCTGGAACTATTCAGAAAGAAAAGCAATTTGTGTACTATTAGTAGAAATTCGTGCATAAATAATCAACACAGGATAAAATTAATAAACATTATTAAAATTTAATTTTATATTGATTAAAATAGCCTATATATAAAAAAATAACGACTAATAAATAGAAAGAAAAATTGTTCATCTTAAAAGAGATCAATAGTGAAAAAAATTAAATCTTTAATATAAAAGAACTAAATTGTTCATTGATTAGTTGTAACATTTTATCTTATATTATTACATGCAGGCTATACCGTAGTTTTTAGAGAAAATAATAGTTATAGAGGACTCAAAATGAATAGCATGATAGACAGAAAAAATATTTTCATTAATAGTGTTAGATACAAAGTTAAAAGGAAAATAGAACGGCTGTTTTAAGTTAACATAAAAGAAACCAAAATATGAACATAATAAAAAATAAATTATGGCTGATATATCTCGCTTCATTTTTTGAGAATTATTTGTAAAAATTTGGTCTATTTGATTTTAACTTAATTAAATAAAATATTAAAGTAACCTTGAATCATTTCGAAACAACCTAGACAAAAAGTACATGTAATACAATTTTATTAAAACATGTAAACTATTCTTAATACAAACTGCAAAGATGGACAATGAAATTAACATGGATTCACAATTCCCATTTCATGATAGAACTTTTACCAGCACACTTACTTTTTGAAAAAGAAAAAAAAAAAAAAAATTTGCATGCCCTAACAACGGTTTATTGATATTTTTTTTTTTCTGAAAAAAAAAAAAAAAAAAAAACCATAATGATGCACGCAAAACTTAACAAGTTTCATTTCGGAACAAATTCTAAGGGTAAACAGTTAAAAAGTTAGTTATTATGCTGTAGATATTTTTTTAGAAGACGAATAAAAAATATCCCCAAGGAAAATACACTTTTTTTGAAGAAACGTTGTTATGATAATAATTTAAGTTTATTAGGTTTTCGTTTGTGGATAAAAAGAAAATTAAGCAAATAGTAAAATGCTTTCTGCTATTGTTAAACAATTGTTTGGAGTAATGAATATTTTGCAGAAAAACTTTTTATAAGCTATTATCATAGAAATGAATTTCAAGATAACTGCTACTTATACACTTCATTAATAGAAATGAACAAACTGCTTGTTCCTATTATTGGTTGAGGTTAATGAATACTGTAGAGTTGCAAAACATGTGAATCCATATTACATATACAAGAGAATAATTTAGAAATATGAAAAAAAAAAATTTTTTTTTTTAATTTTTAAAGCAAATGAAATAATTTAAATTGTCGCAAAATAATTATAATATAAAACTCATAAACCTTAAAGATCTCATTTCTTGTAAATGTTAGTTTTAGTATTTTAAATAATTAGGCAATATGCTAATCTGTTGATTCTATAAATTTACTTAATAGAATTAGATACATAACACTCAAGATTGCGTATATCGTACTACGTAATAATATTACGACACGAAAAATACAAATAATAAAAATTAACAGAATTATTAGAAAATTAATTTGAATAATTACTATTTAAAAACAGGTTTAAAGTTAGATATGTATAAACCAGGGGTGGCCAACCCGTAGACCGCCTTGAATATTTTTTCCGGCCGTGAGATTTATCACACTTTTACAAAATATATTTATTTTATGATGACCAAAGTAGTGAAAACCAATGTATTAAAAAAATACACTATGTGTTCATCCATATATTCAAAAATTAACTGTCGAAATGATGAGAAAAAATTAGCTTTGATTTTAAAATAATATTCTTGCGAATATATAATACATATTGCCTATTTTATTTATGAGTTAGCAGAATAATTAAATTTTATTCTACGAACTCATGATGCGCACGCATCTTGGAACATTTTATATAACAGGTTCTATGTTTCACTTTAAGTGAGCACAGTGATGCAGTGATCATCCCTAGATATGCACAGTTCATTGTTGATAGCAACTCTTAGTTGAAGTTGTTAGCGCTTCTGGTTCAACTTACACCTGCGAATCGGTTTTTTTTTTCCTTCTAAAATAAAATTGATCAACCCCAAAACACGCTCAAACATAAGGAAAGCTTACCTGCAACACCAATTACGATGGGCAAACGCTAAGTGAAAGAAGTATCGCACTAGTAAAATAAATATTTTTAATGATTTCCTTTTTTGGATTTCGTTTATATTTCATTTTTAGTGTTATATATTTCTTGATTATGTGCCTTTAATATCATTATTATTATAGTATCTATGTTTACATATGAGAATAATAGTAAACACAAAAATAATAACTCATTATGTTTCAATTTTTCCCTCCAAAAAAAAAAATGTCTATAATGGGTCTAAATATAATATGGGGATAATAATTGTATATGCATCCCGCGGAGTTAGGATGCATCTCCAAAGTGGCCCACAAGATCCTTTGGGTTGACCACTCATGGTATAAACTATATATACAAAATATGTATTATTCACAAATTCCCTTAAATGAGAGAATACTTATAAAATGTAGAATGAAAGTACAATTCCTTAGATATGTATTAAAACATTTGATTACGATGAATTTTGTTACTTGACAATTATCTAAAACAACGCATCGAATTCTTTAATGATGTTGGAACAGCAACTTTTTTAAGTAGATCTGAACAATTAGAAATTTTCTTATCTGGGCAGCATGTAAGTCATAGCTTTCAATTCCTTGTCAGTTAAATAAATTATACGCTGCTTTTAAGTATATGATGTTTAGCTTATTGCTAATGTTGAAAAAAGATTCAACGTTAAATGGTTTAGACCAAAAAAGACGATGCTTCATTTTTTATATTTTGCAAGATATATGAGGAAAATTAGACCTTGACAATAAGCTAACTTGCTGAGAGGTCGATCGCAATCTCATGAAATATCAGTTGAATAACTTGAAAATAATCTCTACCAAGAATTTCTATACAATATTCACATCTTTAGCAAAGAGAATGAATCAATACTTTCTATTGGTGGCGTTGTAATTCAGTCCGTGTAATTATTGACAAATTAATGGTGAAACAGATTATAGATTAAACGAAGTAGATTGTCGTTTACTAATGTTAATGAAGTACTTTTTTTTTTCAAACTTTAAATCCTATACCTAATAATAATATATAATCTAGTATGTTCACAAGGTACCATGTTAATTAATTAAATTTTCAAATGCTGTATCTATTTTCTACATGCTACATGTTATACCATATAAATTAATTAGGATAGACGAAAACTGCGTAAAATGACATTGCTCATATTGTTTAATTTAGTTAAAAGAACACAAGATAGCATTCATTTACCAGCATATTTACTTTGAGTTTAGTGCTCTTCTAGTGTTACTTTATCACAGTAACATGTACGATAACAGGGAAAAAAAAAAAAAGCAACTTGTTAAATAAAAAGAAACAGCCAAATTGTAAAAGATAAGTGGATTTTTAGAACACAAATATATATGTGTGTGCATATATATAAATAATGTTTCTATAGAATTATAGAAACAGTACAACCTTAAAATTAAAAAAATAATAATAAATAAATAAATAATAATTTTCAAATCAAAAGGTTTAATAAAAACAAGATTTGTGTGTGTGCGTCAAGAAGTCATTGCAGGATTATGCAACATTTATTTGTTTTGCATGTAAGTATCGAAAGGGGAAGAGTAAAGAAGCGAAAAGATTCAAATATATAGAAAACAATCGGTGACCAAAAGAAATCAAATCAAATTGTAAAAGAAAAACAAAGGAAACTATCTTCTTACATTAGAAGTGCGATAGCTTTATTTTCGTCCTCAGTGGTCAAAAATAGTACTACCCTTGGAATTCGAACAAAAAAGGGTAAAAAGAGCTTCTTTTTAACACATCAAAAGGGTTAATAAAGAAAACGAGAACTAAATTTTTTTTTTTTTTTTTCCTTTTCCTCAAGAAGTCAGTCTACTGGTATGCTGCATTTCTACATATTTTGCATATAAGTGTCGAAACGAGGCGGGATAAAAAAAAAAAAAAAAAAAAAAAATATTTTACCTTTTAAAAGACACAAATATCTAAAAAGCAAAGATAGAAAGAGGGAAATACGAAGGCGAAAAAAATAATAATAAATAAAAACTAAAAAAAAAAGGGAGCAAAAAAATCCCGGGGTTTAACATATTCTCGATTGAGCATCAGTGCTTTAGTAGAGGAATTTGGGGGTGTAATGTGGAGGTGGCTCGAAGCGTGTGATGAGGCCCCCTACGACATATGCATGACCATGATTAATGCGAGAAAAAATAGTTCGCCGGGAGGAAAAAGATCGGGCAAACCGGAAGAGCCCACCTGCGGAAGTGTGATACGTATCCGTGGAGATTCCATGTCAGTGTCACGGAGTCGTGATTGATGCGCGGAGTGATGCGAGAGGCGAAGCACTTGACGCGCCTCGCTGGCGACCTCATCAGACCCAGGATTCGGAGAAAGTCTCAGCCAGGGATTAGTTAGGGAGATAGGCGAATCAAGCTCGCGAGGATGAAAAGAGATGAAATCCACCCCCGCATCGCCCCGAAGATGAAAAGCCCGCCAAACCCACTGCGGATAAAAGATAAACGCCACCCGAGTAGAGTGGGGACTGAAATTGTGCGGATTAAAAAAGAATCAAACAAAACAACGTTTTTATCTTTCCGGGTACCCCTTTCTTTTCTTTTCGAGGGGAATAATATCAAAGTCTGCGTGATAGAATAAGCCTCGATTTCAAAAAAAAATAACCGATATATATCTGGAAACTTTTATCGTTCTCTGTTGACTCTTAGATTCACTTTTATTTCCATTTTCCAAATTTCTAGTGTCTTGATTTTTGTCTCATTAAAAATTTTATGGGATTCAAGGGAAATTAAAAAAAATAAAATTTAATGTTATTTTTCATTTGTTTAAACCTCAATTTTTTTTTTTTTTTTTTTTTTTGTTCTCTGTTAACTCTTTATTCACTTTTATTTCCATTTTCCAAATTTCTAGTGTTTTAATTTTGTCCCATTAAAATTATTTATGGGATTCAAAAGAAATTAAAAAATTTTAAAATTAATATTGCTTAAACCATGATTTTTTTAAATAAACGATATAGATCTGAAAAAAAAGGATCCAAATGAAAGGGGTATCTTTTTTCGTTCTCTGTTAACTCTTTATTCACTTTTATTTCCATTTTCCAAATTTCTAGTGTTTTGATTTTTGTCCCATTAAAATTATTTATGGGATTCAAAAGAAATTAAAAAATTTTAAATTTAATATTGTTTTTTATTTGTTTAAACCTCGATTTTTTTTTTTTTTTTTTTTAAATAAACGATAGACATCTGAAAAATGAAGATCCAAATGAATGTATCTTTTGTCGCTTTATGTTCACTTTTATTTCAATTTTACAAATTTCTAGTGTCTTGATTTTAACCCATTAAATGTTTTTATGGGATTTAAAAGAAATAAAAAAAAATTTTAATTTTAATATTTTTCAAAACTCTTACACCTAATCATAGCAAACTATTTATGGGCCGATTGTAATTATTTATTGCTAAAAATACAAACCAGTAACATTAAAAATAACACAAATAGGTATATAAATATGTCTGTGTAAATGTGTATAAATAGTGTAATAACTTAGTCATATACAAATATTTGTATAATAATAATGTATAAACACAGTAACCTAAGGTTATTAATTAAAAATTATTTTAAACTCTAATATAATTTGAAATAACCATTAATATAAATTGATTATTTCATTGAATTATAAATTACAAAAAGTGAGTTAGGAGAAAATGCAATCTAAAATTGATATAAATATTAATCACACAGGCGAAATATATATAGAGAGGAATATTCATATAGAGGAATTAATACATTCGTTATATTCTCTTAACAACTTTTATGCTTGAGTGAAACGGAATTAATTCAGTTTACATGTGTGCATATATTTCATAGACTGTATACTATTTATATGACTACATTTCCAGTATTTACCAATTTAAATTTAGCAACAGTATATACATAGCCAAGTAAACAGATTTTCTCAATACGTTACACGCTTTTAGTAATTTGTAGTAATCCTATAATGGTTGTTAAGAAAGTCGCTGAATTTACCATTAAGTTTAAGTGCTGATAAAAAGAAATATTTTTTTAAGAAACATTACATTTGATTTTGAAATTTAGTGCTTTAAGATTTTTAACATTTAAGATGTTAAAGTTAACATTAAATGATTTTTTTTTCCCCAGAAAGATAATTAATTTTTAGTGAATTTTATCTTTATGTATATATATTACAAAAACCTTTATTGAAATTTTGATAAATACTTGATCGTTATAAGTTAATTTTTAGTTTTTACTTCAGTGGATATCTACATAAGAAGCGATAATGAAAATTTTCTTGGATCTATTTCACTAATAATGATAGACTTAAAAATTTTTTATTTTTAGTACTTGAAAGAGAATAAATTCTTAGCAACGTACTATGTTGAGACAATGATAATATTATAGGAGAAATTTTATTCACAAGCTCGGTTTATTCTGAGATGGGGAAAAAAAATTCTTTTCAACCTTATTGATTTCAGAACACTTTTGATGTATAAAAGAAATAAAAAACACACATTATTGATTCTAGGCATTTTACCTTCGAAAATAACAATAGTAAATATAAGATTTCATTAACACTTGTTTCTCGCCATTTTGTAAACTTCTTTCAATATTTGATCCCCCAATCAAAAAAAAAAAAAAAAAATAAATAAATAAAAATAAGAAGGAATTAATTGATTGTTTAGGGCAATTTAAGACTTAAGTTCTGCAAGACTATATTGGCATTTTTAAAACGCTGCAGTATGCAACACAGAAATGCGTGTTTTAGTAGAAAATTAAATGGGTTTTTTTTTTTTTTTCAAATATATATCATTTAAGTCATGTTAATTCATTTTGTTGTCATATTGTCGTTTTTTAAGACTTAAGTTCTGCAAGACTATATTGGTATTTTTAAAACACTGCAGTATGCAACACAGAAATGCGTGTTTTAGTAGAAAATTAGATGTTGTTTTTTTTTTTTTTTTTTTTCAAATATATATGTCATTTTCTTGTAATTTAAGTCATGTTAAGTCATTTTAAGACTTAAGTTCTGTAAGCCTATATTGGTATTTTTAAAACAATATAGAAATGCTTGTTTTAGTAGAAAATTGAATGTTTTTTGTTTTTTTTCAAATATATGTCATTTTGTTGTCATATTGTCTTTTTAAAACTTAAGTTCTGTAAGACTTTATTGGTATTTTAAAATACTGCAATATGCTACATAGTTTAGTACAAAATGCTACGTGTTTAGTGCGTAATTAAATGTTTTTTTTTCAAAGATATGTCATTTTCTTTTCATTTAAGTCATGATAAGTCATTTTGTTGCCATTTTAAGACTTAAGTTCTGTACGCCTATATTGGTATTTTTAAAACAACATAGAAATGCGTGTTTTAGTAGAAAATTGAATGTTGTTTTTTTTTTTTTCAAATATATCAATAAATATATACATATAATGACCTATGTGATACAAAATAGCCTTTTCTGCTTACCTTCGACAAATAAAAAAAAAAAAAAAAAAATTAAATAGCCTACTTTATAACAATTAAATACAAAAAAAAAAATGCATGTTGAAACACGAATTGCATAGAGTATGATCCAGAAAAAAAGATGACGAAATATCGAAGCTGGTTCAAGTGCTAACATGGACGGATGCCAGATAATGAACGACTCTCTATTAACCAAATTTGCTATTTATTTATTTATTTTTTACATGACATGAAGGTCCTCGTGATGACTTTATTTTTACTGGAAATCTTGGCGATTGCACTGAATAAATGAACACAACGCGCTTTTCCCAAGGCCGTTACTCGCCCCCTTTCCCAGCAGGTGTAAAAATTGCTTCATCGAGTTATGAGCAGACTAAATGCGAAGTAAATGAGTCTAGGTAGGGCTTTTTATGCATTCCAGGGCGCAAGCCAAATAGATGGGGCTTTTCACCCAATAGCACTGCGAGGGAAAAAAACGGTCGCCGCTGCAGTGACAAATGGAGCTGTGACTGTGTAACGAGCGCTGGAGTGACGGGAGGAAAAAGAGATCCGAGCGCGTTAGAGGTAGGTGCTCAGCTCTCGAATCGAGTATTTTGATAGAGGATAGATCAGGATATCGCGCCCAACTATCAAATAGGAAAAACGGACGCTCAATGGGAAAACGTAAAGCGGGTTTGATGAAGTGTGCGGAGAGGGAGGAAGAAAAATAAGACCAGCCTCAGCAGTTAATGGCAGGGTTTGATGATGGCGAGATTTATCAACAGTAGCCTTGACTGTGGGCTTTCGACGCGGAGTGATTTTTTAAGAGAGCGCCATGGAATGCGGAGGGAGAAAAATAAATACTCTTCGACACGCTTCTTTTTTTTTTTTTATTTAAAATGAGTTTTTGGAAAAAAAGTTTTGCACATAGACTCGTGGAAATTGTGCAATTCGAAGTTTTGTTTGGAATAGTCATTAAATGTTTTACGAAAATTAACTTAAATTAACTAACTCACTTTGTTAAAACATGGACGTGCAAAAAAGGTTTTGTGTTGTTAAAGGAGCAAAGAATTCTACCATTTCTCAATAATAAAGTTGTTAAGAAAATTTCTCACTTAGGTAGCGTTTGATTCTTTTATATTCACTTCAAGGCTATGACTGGGCTCATTTAAATTTTTTTATTCATTTTTATTTAACATCAAGTTGATTGATAAGAATGGAACAGAAAAACATTTTATGAAATGACGGTTACATTTTTTACCAAAACGGTTCTATAGTATCATTCTTAAGTTCATCGGTAATTTAATCAAATTGATTTCAGACTTATACTCTATAAAATAGAGAATAAAACAATTTAGAACAATTTCCTTACATATGATTATTTTGTTGTAAAATTAAATATCAAAATATAATAAATATTTTTAGAGCATTTTAAAATTTTCAGGAAATTCTACGTGTCTATTTAATTTATAATGACAATTTATACATGCTAAGATATATAAATCTGTGTGTGACCTCCTTTTCAAAGCGGACGGAAGAAAAAATAAAAATAGAATTCAATTGCTTCTGCTTTAAATTAACGGTCAAGAGTTTTACAAAAATTCTTTAAAAATATTCTTACAAATTTATTTCTATTGAAAATATATATACATTTTTTTCCCCCATTTTAATAAAAGAAAGCTTGTACATTTTTCGGCTTTTGGTTGGGGATCTATTCGTGTATGTGTTCAGTCAAACTATTTTGAAGACCCCGAGAACCGAAAAGTTCTGAAAAGGAAGCAAGAAATTGCCGTTTTTCAGGCAAAATCGGAGTGATGAAGGTTAAAAAAGAAAGATGAAAAGATCGGATGAAAAACAGAACGCTCATCCGCCATGCTGTCTGTGGAGTTCTGACGTCACCGAACTTTCAAAGAGCAATGATTCAGGGTTGCCATTTTTGGGACTCATATCGCCTTATACTTGGCAGAAATTTGTCCATTATAAATAAGCCACTTTAATTATATATATAAAAAAAATATATTTCGGAACAATCCCGGAAATTTTTTAAGAAGTGGCAAATATTGCTAATAACAATGATAAATGTAATTTCGGTGAATACATTTAATTTCAGTTGGGTTCAGTTCTGGTTTAAAATAATTTTACAATGAAAAAAAAAAAGAAAGACTTGAAAATAATTAATTACATTTAAATAAT
Source organism: Caerostris extrusa (assembly GCA_021605095.1). Taxonomy (NCBI): domain Eukaryota; kingdom Metazoa; phylum Arthropoda; class Arachnida; order Araneae; family Araneidae; genus Caerostris; species Caerostris extrusa. Next base: position 18,241 of record BPLR01018483.1, on the reverse strand, counting down.
TAAAAAAATCAAAGTTTGATTTAATAAAAAGATTTTATATAAACATGTCTAATTGCATTTCTTTTAAAAAAATTGTATATACAATAGTTTGAATCAATGAAAAAGTACTTTGCATCCCCTTAAAAACATATTAATACCAGTTTTTACTTGTAGTTAAATAATTGTATTGAAAAAATATCGTTACATAAGTCTTATTAGTATACGACTTTGAAACACAAAGAAAACAATTTAAAAGTCACTGAACTACAAAATGAAAAAAAAAATATATCTGTATAAAAATTAAACCACGATTAGACACACAAAAAAATTTTTTTTTTTACACATAAATGACAGAGAAACAGCCCAAAATGTCTTCCCCCAGTGATCAGAGCCCAAACTTTTTCTCTGTGAGCGCCAACACCTCTGGCGAACTCCATGTCTCTCACCTAAAAAACGCAGCAAGCCAAATGGCGCAATTTGGCTTTTTAAAATACGCGCCCATCGTTGGTAACCTTGGGCGTGGACAGTGGGTAGCGTTGTCCAATGGGAAGAAGCGACCAGCACTCGTGCCATAAATCACAGCAGTGACAGATATTTGACAGCCGATGATGGATGTCCGTGCATAGTAAATGGCGCATTGATTTCTGTCCTCCCCCAGCCCCCTACAAGCTGGGGGGAAGCGCTTTTATTCAGCCGTCAAGATCGAGTATAATGGATGGCTTTTCCAAACCCTGGGGGTCACCAGCGATGTACTTCTTACAGCCTGCCTGCGACAGTCTTCTTAACGAGAATATAAGAAGGCCAGCCTGCCTTCGCTAATATCCTTGTCGGATTGGGGGGATTTTGGTTCTGGGGAGGGGGGCAGCTCTGACTCGACTAGGGATTGTCTCGAGTGACCTATCACTCGATTTTTATTTTCTACAAGCATTCAGGGGACGAAAACTTTGGGGACGATTTTCTTCGCATTTTTTTCCACTAAGGCAAACTTAGTTGGAAACATATCGGCAATAAGTACATTTTGTTTGTTTGTTTACATATTTTAATGGGGGGGAATTAAGGGAAGCAAGTCCCAGAGGTTTTTATTGGGCAACCCTTCTCACACTCAATTTCTATTAAACGATGGCGAATTTTGGTGAATTAAAAGTGTCACCCGCAACCTGCAAACCACTCTAGTATCGAGGAGGGGAGGGGGAGGGGGACCTTTCAAATAGAGCGCCACTTACGACACGCCGCGCGTTTTTTTATACTTTGTCGTGCAAGGGGCGAAAGTAGTTGTGACAAGCAGTGAAGTTGAACTTCAGGGGCGTTAGCAAAGTTTGAAGATAATTTTCTAGATGAGAATTTAAAAGGAAAATAAAAAAGAAAAAAAAAAGGTCATTTGCAACAATACAGACTTTTAAGCAAACTGGGCGGGAAAAAAAAATCATAAACCTACTATCATATAAAAAAAATATTTTAAACTACTTAAATTTGTCTATTTAGTACTAAACTCCATAAGAAAAAAAAAAACATTTAATGATGTTGATGTCACCCTTTATTTACTGCACTTTTTCTGATACTTTTTAAATTTCAGGAAATTTCTTTTTCAAAGTTTCACTTTTAGACATTAATAAAGTTAAAAATCAATTTTAATCACAAAATTTATGATTAAAGTTTAATTTTAAATAATAAAATACATAATAAACGGTCTAATTTACATTATAGTTTTGTCTTCTATTAACCTTAAAAATGATCTAAAGATTCTAAAAGAAACCTGATCTAAAGATTCTGCATTTTTAAAAAAACATATGTTGAACTAGTTTTTGATTTGAAACATTTCATATCACTAACAAATCTCATAATATTTATAATGGACATGACAATAAATTAAATGAGGTTTTAAGATAATACTTATGTGTATTTTATTTAACAAATTTATATGTTAAGAAAAATAACATTTTGTTGCAAACTTTTTATTAAATCTCCAAATTTTTATTTTATTTCTGATTTGTTTATTTTTGACTCTCAATCATTATAACATAATGTTTTTTTTTTTTTTTTTTTTTTTTTTTTTTTTTTTATTTACTATAATAATATTTTTTCTCCCGATGTTTCTAAATAAGCATAGGTTTCTTTTTTACACAGCAATTTTGAAATATTTTAATCCTATTTAAAAGGTTTTTGACTTTAAAATTCTATAAAAAAAAAAAAGGGGGAGGGAAATATTCTTAACTATTAATAAAATTAATAAAAAGAACTATAAAAATCCATTAAAATCTCCCCGCACGTACACACGCACTAATATGTACTATGTAACTTATTTCCTTTAATTTTACAGAAGTAATCGTTTCTGAGGTCCTAATTATTACTTTCTAAGATACAATGTTTTCTAAGAGGCCTGATTTATCTAAAGGTCACATAAATAAAATAATTTATGCAATATATATATATATATATATATATACGAGGGTAACTCTGAAATTTTTTGAGACAGTGTCAAACGACAAACACAGGAAAAAAATATTCGTTAAATTTGTAAATTTTAACTTTTTTTATGGCCGCCGACAATAATTTGTGGTAACAATTGCAATTTAGCTGTCGTAGAATAGATTTTGGAAGAAGGAATTGACGCAAGAACATTATCGCGCTATGATTTTCTATGATTTTAAAGTGAGGTTAAATCAAGAAGAATGCCTTCAACGTAGCATATGGAGATGAAGCTCCATCTCGTGCTACTGTATTTAGATGGTTTAGAGAATTTCGTAGATGTCGAAGTTCTCTGCTGGATCAAGAACACACAGGAAGACCTTCATCAGCTGTAGTTCCAGAAAATGTGTCGGCCATACGAAAAATACACTCATGTCGGATGAGTTGTGAGATAGAGTGATCCGTTGGATTGCCGCGAAAGTTTGGCTGTAGTCTATGGATGAGTTCGGTAGGTGAAGTTTTAATAAGTCTAATGTGTTGGACATTTAGCTTGATTTAGTATGTAATATTGAAGTATGGTGTGTCTTTATTGTGGATATTGCCTAATTAGCATTGTCGATTGTTTAGTTTTAGTTTTTATGTGTTATTTGCTTTTGTTTGTTGTGTTAATTCAGATTAATTAAGGTGTTGTATTAAAGTGTTTAGTTTAATAGGGTTGGTTAAGTTTTGGTGTGCATTGTTTAGTGGAATTTAAGTGAATAAACAATGTCTGTTACTTTAAATCTAAAGAAGGATGAGCTAAAAGAGGTAGCGGAAGAGATGGGCTTAACCATTCCAGTCAATGCTAGAAAAATAGACATGATTGACTTAATCAAATCCAGTCATGTCTATAGAAGCAGGGTTGAAATAGTGCGCAATCTCGTAGATGATATTTTGGAAGAAAGGAGGGAAAAGAAACGAGAAAGTGAAATAAAATTAGAGATAGAGAAAATTCAGTTGGCCAAACTTGAAAAAGAGTTGGAACTTGAGAAATGGAAAAGGGTTCAGCAAAAACTTCCCAAATTAGCTATAATAAAGGAGTGAGTGATGACTCTTTGTCTTCCTCAACTGAAGATGAGTCATGGCCCAATAGTTTAGATTCTTCAACTTCTAATAAGAAAAATGTTAATCCATTATCAGTTGTGAAGCCAACATCAAACATGTGTAATCTTACATCCCGACCATTTTCCAATGCTTATAATTCAAGTAATTATGCGTCAAATACTTTTGCACAGCAAAGCAGTGCAAAAACTGACAATGTTCCAGAAAAGATGTTTCTAACAGAGTCAGTACAAAAGAGAACTTGAACGAATCTAAGAAATCAAGTGATTCAAACAGCAACACTTCTCTCCACCAAACTCAAACCTCTCATATTCCTTCAACATCATCTGTATTAGAAGCAAGTAAAGAGAAACCTATATCTATTGAGTCTCGCAGTGAAAACCTGTAGTTCTAAGCCTGCATTACCTGTAAAGCCTATGATTTCTAATCAACCACGTACTTCTGTGAAAGAAAATGATGTTGAGGAGAGTGATATGGAAAATTCAAATCTTATTCTTCAGAATACTGTGTTCGGCTTTTGTGGTGTCTGGGTGCAGCACCACAGGAAATGTAAATAGAGAACATTGTGGACTATCCACAGATAAAGTTGATTTTCCATTGAGAAAAATTTGGTCAGTAGAAGGGTTTGAGAAATTGAAATTAACAGGTGATAGTGAAAATTCTACATGCGAGAAAATAATTGAGAAAAAGTACCAGATGCTACTCATGCAACTCATCATGGTGTTTACCGGCCTTAGAAATTACGAGTATTTAATCCTCCTCGAAGTTCCTCGAAGATCATGAATGGAGTTACTATCAATGGATCAGAGATAAGAGTGGACCCATCCCGAGGTGGTGGAGTTAAACGAGGAGACCGTGGTGATGGAGAAGTCCGTGGCAGTAAAGATGGTGGCTATTCCAGTGGAGATAAACGAGGAGACTGTGGAGGAGGAGAATACCGTGGAGTCAGAGGAGATGGTTTCCGTTATGAAGGAAATAGAGGAAGCAGATATGATAAACCATCATATGGAGGTAGTGGAGTCTACAGGAGTTCAAGTTACAGGAGTCGTTCAACTATGGGACCGTCCAAGAACCACAGAGGTGGCTGGTAAGAGAATATGCACTGAACAGCAAATGCCATTGCCGAACCTCAACTGTTCGTGTGAGAGTATAACATCTGTTACAGTTGGTGTTTAATATACTTTAATGGTATTCAAAGTTTAATTTTGAGAATTCATCAACTTCTTTTGTGAATGTGCCTTGAAGCTGAAGACATCTAAGTAGTTTATTGGAGTGATTCGAAATCAAGTGATTAAAAGACTTTCGTGCTCATCAGAGTTACTACAATTCATCGATTATCATCTGATTTCCAGTGATACCACATTAGGTGAGACAAAAGATCCTGGCCGGAGAACAGTATCCTGATCCACCGATCCAGATCCTTGAAAAACAGGACGAGAACTTTTTTCTGAACTGAGTGATACAGCGTTGGTGAGAACAAATTGTTTATGAAACAAGTGACTGTAAATTTCATGAACTATTTATTGAGTTTAAGTAATAATTATATAAAATTTTACATATTTAGATTTATTAAAAATACCAGGTGTTTGTCATTTAAATTAAATTATTCAATTGATAATTTATTTATATTGATAATTTATATATATTATTATTGTTTAGTTATTCATGTATGATAGAAACTAATATTGCTGAGATATTTCTGGTAAAAATCTATTCAACAGGAAAGGTTTTCCTGTGAGATCAGAAGTCTATTGAAAGATAAGAAAGTTATGTCAAAAGAGTAAATTAAAATCTTTAAATCCCTTTTTTGATTTAGATGGAATCTTAAGAGTAGGTGGACGTTTGAATAATGCGGAATGTAATTTCGATAAAAAACATGCGATAATTTTCCCTAAGAATCATACATTTACTGAGATGTTAATTTCTTATTACCAAATAAAAGATTTTCATGTAGGATTATTTGCTCTTTTTTGTGTCATGTACGTGAGAAATTATAGGAGGAAAATCCATTTGTAGAAAAATAGTGCATAAATGTGTTATTTGTTTTAAAGTAAAACCTATAGTGTCAACACAACTAATGGGTAGTTTACCAAAAGATAGAGTTACCTTGAATTATCCATTTAATGTTTCAGGAGTAGATTTCTGTGGACCATTTTTGCTTAAAATTGGTAAACAAAGAAAGAGTATTGTGTAAAATGTATGTATGTTTATTTGTTTGTTTTGTATTTAAGGCAGTGCATATTGAGATTGTTTCTGATTTATCATCCGAATCCTTTATAGCTGCATTAAGTTATCTTCATATTTATGTGAAGAAGGTATTGAATGGAAATTTGTTCCCCTCGAGCCCCAAATTTTGGTGGTCTCTGGGAAGCGTCCATTAAATCATTTAAGTTTCATTTTAGAAAAGTAGTTAAAGGTGCTAGTTTAAATTATGAAGAGTTTTTAACTGTGTGTATACAAACTCAAGCAATTTTGAATTCTAGACCTTTGAGTCCAATTTCTACTGATAGTGATAACTTCGAAGTTTTAACTCCAGCCCATTTTTTGATTAATCGATCAATGAACGCTATTTTAGAGCCTAATTCAATTGATTTAAAAGATAATAATCTTAATAAGTGGCAAAGGGTAAAATAGTTCAATTAGTGTGAAAAAAATGGCACCGTAGCTATTTAAGTGAATTGCAACAAAGAAATAAATGGGTCTTTGAAAAAGACAATGTAAACATTGGTGATTTAGTGGTATTGGTTGATGATAATTTACCTACTTACAAATGGTCTCTAGGCAGAATAATTGATATTCATTATGGTGTTGATAATAAAATCAGAGTGCTTAATATAAAAACTCAGAGTGGAATTTTTAAGAGACCAGTATCAAAAGTGTGTGTTTTGCCTATGCCAGAGTAATTTCCTTTAGAGTGCTTTTATTTATATTCATGGTATTATGTTTGTAATTTGTTTAAATTTAGTACAATGTATACATATATATATTCATTTTTCAATGACTTATTATATGTTTAGAATTGTTAATTTTGTATGTTAGAATGATTTATTGTATATTATTGAATGTTTAGTAAACATGTCAATGGGTGGCGGTATGTTACGTCGAAACCCAGGTCCCGTGCAAAGAGGAAGTCAACGCCCTATGTCCAGAAAAACATCCTGTCTGTGGGGGTGTCTGGCAGGGGGTGAGGTGACGGGAGAGAGAGAAAGAATGTAAGAAAGGGAGTTGAACAACTGCAACCAAAGAGAAAGGTCGTGTGGCAGTCCTTCTCGAGTGCGATGGCTGCATAAATAAATGAGTTCAATAAGTGTAACCCCAGAGAGAGGTTGTGTGGTCAGTTCATCTTCGAGTTTGATGGCTACCTAAATAAAGGAGATTAATTTATACAGTCCACTTTGTATTTTATTTGAGTTTATTTTTGTGTGAGCGAGCTATCGAACAGCCACCATTCCTTATATACCCCTCTCTTACACTCTCGTCATTGTGACGTACTATCCGCGCCATCTGGAGGTTTCCTGTAATTTGCATATTCTTCTTCAAGATGTGTGTGATAATTCTACAGGTGAAATTTTTATTTTAGAGTTCAATTTCTATGCGATTCTGAATTATCCTTAATTTATGGACATGAGTGTATTAGTCGATGATAATCGCTGCACTTACCAAATGATGCAGAAGAAACTTAACATCGGATCCGCAACTGTACATAGAATTATTCATGTAGAACTGCATATGAAAAATTAGTTTGTCGTTGGGTCCTACATATGGATGACCCCAAACCAACAATGGTGAAAAGACAACGAGCAATGAAAAAAAAAGTAATGTATGGCGTTTTCTTCAGAAGTACGAGACTGGTCAAAGCCATCAAGATGGAGGGACAGAAGACAATCACAGCTAACTGGTACACCACTAAATGTCTTCCAGAAATCCTTCAAGAAGTGAATGTAAGGGGACTCATGCTTCACCATGATAATGCATCTTCTCATACGGCAAGATCGACAGTCGAATTTCTTAAACAAAAACACATCAAAGTGATAGAACATCCACCCTATTCCTCTGATCTTGCTATATGTGACTTTTGGCTTTTTTTTTTTTTAATCTCAAGAAAAATTTACGTGGTCGCCGTTTTCATTCCGAAGATGAGATTGATAAGGCTATAAAAGCATATTTTTCATCAATTCCAAGAAATGGATGGCTTGAAGTATTTAATTTTTGGAAAAATCGTCTGCAAAAGTGCATTGATGTTGGAGGGGACCACTTTGAACACTCTTAAAATTTGGTAAGTTAAACTTGTACCATTTAGCCGTATCCCAAAATTTCAGAGTGACCTTCGTATATATATAGTCAAGCTTTACAAAACTTGTAGGGAAATTAATTTAGATCATATGATATCTGGGGTAACTTCTACAGGGTCATTCTTTTAAATTGAATTTTTTTAAACATCATTTTATACCAGGCCAACCCGCGGCCCGCATGTCTCCCACCTTAAATATTTTTCCGCCCCGTGAGATTTATTACACTTTTTCAAAATATATTTATTTTATAATGGCCAAAGTAGTGAAAACCAATGTATTAAAAAAATACATTATGTTTGCATCCATATATTCAAAAATTAATTGCCAAAATTATGAGAAAAATTAACTTTGATTTTAAAATAATATTCTTACGAATATATGATACATATTGCCTGTTTTATTTATGAGTTTACAGTTATGAATAAATGAATTATATTCAATTACCCAAATTATATAATATATAATTATAACATTCTATAATAACATAATTATAATATTCTTCTTCTACAGGGGTTTTTTTTTTTTTTAAATTGAATTTTTCAAACATCATTTTATATCAACAGTAATTCAGAGAGTAGGAAAAATTTGACAAAATGGTAAATATATAAAAATGTCCACTTACGAAATCATTAAATCTTAATGATAAATTTTGAATGAAAAGTTTCACACCTGAGCATATCTTATTTTGACATTTTTAAAAAATTAACTTTTTCGTCTAATACAATTAGAGAAAATTTTGAATTCTCCCTAATTTAGGATAATGATTTATGCAGTCTCATTCCCAAAGTATTATTAACACGTGGCGCAAAATATTTTCAGTGCTGCCAATTTTCAATTTTTTTTTACTTGATAAATTTTGTAGCAAGTAATTATCTAAAATATTAATTCTTTCAGTTGGAATAATTTTAATTAAAAAATTAGTCATACACATATCTGTAAATGTCCATCATAAGATTATGTTGACTTCGATGTAATCAAAGTATATATAGTTTTACTTTTCTTGTTTTAAGTATCAAACTTTTCTGAATGTTTCAATTCAATTTCTTGCAAATTTACGAAGGTAACGGAGGTTTTTCTCACAATTTTAGGACAATGATTTATAGAGTCTCATTCCCAAAGCATTGTTCATGTAGAATAAAATATTTTCAGTACTGGCACGGGACGAGATCTTTATTCCCTATATCCCTATATTAGTTATATTAATATTTTTTACATTGCACTAATTTGGTTCAAATATATATATAAAAAAAAAAATAGAACATTAAAATAATCATTATAAGAAGTATTTCACAACAAAAAAATTAATTTCTAAAAAAAATACAGAAAAAAATTATCGATTAAAACTCAATCTTTTTTATGTCAACTTTAATATTTCGATGAAAATTAAACCAGGAAAAACGCTGGCTCAATCAACAAATTAAGGCGGGATAACAAAATTGAAAATACTGAATCATTGAAATACTAAATATTTAACAAAAAACAATTGGACCTTAGCGGCGGCAAGTGGCCATAAGTTTGAACACGTGGACATATTTCACTTATGGGTTTGCTTGGGGTGGGGAGTCAAGCCCACCAGCCACCCCCTTGGGTGCGCGCCTGGTTGATACAATCAAAGTTTAGATAGTTTTCTGTTTTATGTATCAAACCTTTCTGCCCGTTTCAATGTCCATCAATCATTAAAAATAATTTGAACCGGAACATAATTCAACCCGGAGTTTCATTTTGAGTGAAAAAGAACCACTAGGTAAAACGTCAACTGTCCAAAACGGCCATCGGCCATAAATTTCGATATCAGCAAATGTCCCATAGCAAGACGAATGCTCGGACGATTGATCTCTGTTAAAAGTTTCATTTACTGTCTAAATTTATTCTCTAAAAAACAATATCTTCGTGATTGAGAACAGTTTGGGAAGGGAAGAAATATCGGAGAGAAAAATTGAGTGGAAAAAAGAAAGGGGGAAGGAAAGAAAAAAGTTGTCGCGGAGGTTGGTCGCAGCACACAATAGCTATCTTAATGCACTTACTTTACACGAGTGAATGCCTGGATATTGATTATCCATTTTTGTCTCTTTTCCGAAAGAACAAGTTGTTAGCTGTATGTGAAAAGATGGACTTTTACCAATTTCAAAAAATCTGGTTAAATCTCCCGTTATTCTTTTCTTTTCTTGGCTTTTCTATACTTTTGTAAAATAAATAGAAGTGTAAAAAATTTGTTTAGGCTAGATTTTTTTTTAACTGACCATGAAAAGCTTAGGAAAAACTAAAGTTTGTTAGGGATGTATCAACGATCTTTGTTGTAACTTCAGAACATTTAATAATATATTCCGAATATTTGTAACATGTATAATAGTTTGTGAATTTGTGTAGTACCTACATAGACCTAAAAAAATACTAAAAATTTATGTAAATTATCTGAATTATTATAATTAATCCTACATTTATTACATTTTTACCCTTACATTTTTTAAAAGTATTTTGCTCAGATAAAAAAAAAAAAAAAAATCAACAGCTGAAGAATTTTAGGACATAAAAAAAAAAATACTTCTTAAACTTCTCTAAAATTTTGGAATGCATTTTCCAAAAATAAAAAATTGAAAAAAAATGTATCCATCAGAATCTTTGACGATCTTTGTTGTAACTTTAGAGCATTTAATAATATATTTCGAATATTTGTAACATATATAAAATTTTGTAAATTGGTATAGTACCTATATAGACCTAAAAATTTATGTAAATTATCTGAATTATTATAATTAATCTTACATTTATTACATTTTACCCTTACATTTTTTAAAGTATTTTGCTCAGATAAAAAAAAAAAAAATCAACAGCTGAAGAATTTTAGGACATTAAAAAAATACTTCTTAAATTTCTCTAAAATTTTATAAATTCACTTTTCAAAAATAAAAAAATTTATCTATCAAAATTTTTTAAATTAATATATTAAAATATTACCAATAAATCAAATAAAAAAGACAGAAATTTATTTTATTTAACATGCACTATACAGTAAATACATGTTAAATTATAAATTTTAATATTTGTTAGAATGGATCAGAGTCCCCATTTAAAAATAAAAATTGATAATTAAATTTATGCAATTTAAAATTTTTCAGTATTACTAATTACTATTAATCATCAGTATTACTATTATCCACTATTATACTATCAGTATTACTATTAATTAATATATTCAGTATTGAAGACTTCATCTAAAAAGGATTGACAGCCATTTTAAGTTTTAATTTTTATAGTACCCATACAGAAATTTGTATGAATATTAAAGTCTTGCTTGCCGCATAAAAAGAAAGCATTTTGTATTTCTAATGAAACTAGGAGCAAAATTGAACGCTATTTAATTAATATCTGAAGTTCAAAAAAGGTTCTATGAAATTTCTACTCGTTTTTTAAGAATTTTTTTTGAATGCTTTAAATCAGGAGTGGTCAACCCAGATGATCTTGCGGGCCACTTTGGAAATGCATCCTAATTCCGCGGATAATTCCTAATAAAATTATATATTCCCCTTTTAGATTTACACCTAATATAGACATTTTTTTGGCGTGAAAAATTGAAATATAATTAATTATTATTATTGCATTTACTATTATTCTTACATGTAAACATAGATACTATACTAATAATGATACTAAACGCACGTAGTAAATAAATTTGTAACACTAAAAAAAGAAATATAAAACATATATAAATATAAATGAAATAATTAAAAAAAAAAAAACTTTTAATTAAAAACTGCATGGAATTAATCGTTACCGTGCATTGTGTCTAATCAAAAATAAAATAATGTAAAAATTAACTTTTTTTCATAAATTCTTAATAGTAATTCTATTATATATATTTAATAACTAAAGTTAATTTACTAAAAACGAATTCTGATTAAAACGTAAACGACCTTATTAGTATTGAGCTTAAAATTTGATTTTGTTTTAATTGGAAAGGAGAAAAGACATTTTTAAACGATTTAGGTTTTTTTTTTGTAGTAGTATTTTTCTATTATGTAAATACATCTTTCTTTATATTTTAAACTTATTAATTATTTAAAATTTTCTCTAATTAATTATACTATAATAAAATATTCTCTAATTAATATTACTATAATAATATTTTTCTTACATTTCTATATTTTTTTCTATATTCCTATATTTACATTTCTATATTTTTCTTATTTACATTTTTTATTTCTATATTACACATTTTAAATTAAGTACCCTATTAAAAAAATATTAAACTTTAATTATTGCATTTGCTTTGCCTTTTCGATAGAGCCATGATCAAAGATTAAAGTGCTCATTAGGTACTTATTGTGTGGGCCTTAAAGATTGTAGAGCTTATTTGATATGATTAAATGAATCATAGCAGTGACATATTACCTGTGTGTAGGCGAGTGTGCTGTTGAACGTGAGAGAGTTGTTTGAAGCGCCTGTCACAATAGGAGCATTTGTAGGGTTTTTCCCCCGTGTGGATCCTTATGTGTTGCGTTAATTGATGATTGGAGGAGAAAGACTTGAGACACTGCTGGCACTGGTGGGGTTTCACTTCTCCTCTGTGGATTTCCTTGCATGGTGCTGCATAGCCGACTTGTGCAGGAAGATCTGAAAAACACCCCATTCATTAACTACACAAAAGTTTTTTTTAACAAATAGAGTTAACTCTCAAATATTAATTAGAAATAAATTTATTTTTAGCCAAGACTGGATGAAATCTCTCTACAATAGAACTAAAAATATATTTAAAAGTTATGCCAGACATATAGACAACAGAAAGGGTGAATATCCGATAGTTTTTCTTTCAATTCAATTTTTTTAACCATTTTAAACTTTTATGAAATTTAATTAAGTGTACAAAGTGTAAATAATTTTTTGTCGTACTGATTCAGCTTTTGCTTTTTAGAACAAAAATATATCAGATACGGTGAAATAGTGTTAAACTAAAGTTAATAGAATTTTTAAATCCAATAGTTTTCAAAAGGCTGTCTTATGCAGTTATAATGCTGGCTAGTCAATATTACATTTTTTTTAAACCTCTTTCAGTAAAGGAACCCAAATAAGAGCATCTAAAATGAGAGAATAAGAAAAAAAAAAATGAACTAAAACAAGACTGATCTTATGTACACTAGAGTCGAAATTAATGAATCGAATGAAAAATTTAAATGTTAATTATAACAAAAAAATCTCAATTAACATATGGAGTTAGTTATCTTGATATTTTTAATTAATAAAAAAAATCTTCAATTTTGAATCTTTACAAAATCATTTAAAGTTTAACTCGACTCGATAAGCTCGATGAATGTCCCTTCTAAACACACATTTCAATTTTTAAGGATAATTACATTTACTTTTTGTAATAAAATATTATATGTTTACATGAATTAAAAATAAAGTAATTTTTTCATAACATGTGCGACAAAATGCAAATTAAATTGTATGTCATGTAAAAACTATTCATCAAAAAATAAAAGTTGAAAATTTCTTTGACTAACTCTGCTAAAAAAGTAATGAACATAGAATAATTTTACTTGCAGCTGAAAATATCTTTTTATAAATTGGCGAGGGTGAAAGAAAAAGACAAAATTTTGTGAAACACAATGAAGAAAAAACATGTTAGAATTTAAGGAAGAAAACCCTTGTTTTACACCTCATTTCCCTAAACAGATCAGAAGGCTCCAATTTATGAAGACCAACTTATTTTTGAACCGAAGAAAAAAAGCCTTCCGACAGCAATTTTTTTTTTATCGTTCTTTGTGTCTTCTTCAGGTCGAATTAGATGTGACCGATAACAAGGCCTTGGGCGAGTCTGCAGCCCAGAGCAATTTCAGATTAAGACAAAGAAATGATGGGACGGCAAAAAATAATAACGTAAAGATGTTTGTATATATGTCTTGTTTAGGCTTTTTTTTTCCGCCTCCCCTTTTTGTTTCGCTTCTTCCTAGCTTAACTCTATTTTTGTCCTGGGCACTGACAGCAATGAAAATTACAACTCGTCAGCTTGCCATACAATAATGAGGTTCCTCCTGAAAACATTTCTTTCATTTCTTCTATGTTACCTTAACTCTGATCAATTCCTCCCCCAAACCTGATCCCCATTTATCCGCGAAAGGACATACGAATGAAGTCCCGCTGATCTGTGGAATCTGATGCTACGGTGTGTCCAATCCCAAGAGATTGAACTAGTTAAGCAGTTCACGCTGTCGCATTTTCACCTTTTCATTGGTATACCTATTACTTTTCTTTTCTCCGGCCCGTGGTGTTTGAACCGTTTCTGACAAATCTTGTTAGGGACCCAAGTCTGTACTGGGGGCTGGAATTCAAAGACACTTGGACCAGGCTGGGCAAAGCTGTTTGGGGAGGAGGTATAAAGGTAAAGCTGGCTTTTGGCTTCATTTTTGCTTTCAACTAATTTGAAGCGGATTAAGGAAGTGTCCTTCTTGTGCTGTGGAGATAGCTGAGGATTTTACTAGGGTGTTGGTTCTCTTAAGAGATTGTGGGTCACGACAGCTTTCTTCGAGTTTTGCCATCTTTCCGTAAGTTCTTTCTTTCGAGAAAGAGTTAACTAATCTTCATCTTAGCTCGTAGGACCGGAAGAAAATGACAAATTATTCGAGAATCGTTTAATAATCATTTGTGCTCCGTTGGCGATTGGGCGTCAGGAGATAGTTGGACAGCAGCCTAAACCTTTGGGTTTCCATAAATATTAATCAATGAATGGTTTGACAGGAAGCTTCCGATGGACGCTCAATTACAATGATGCAAAGGATCTACCAAATGAGACATAATAGATTTTGCAACTAGATGTAAAGTGAGAGAATGTTGCAAAGTATTTCATCTGACTGTATCTTAATGGATGACGCGAAGCGCATGTATGGCCATTATTGATATCGTTTTTGTTTGAGTCTCATACAACAGAATCTTGAGGCTTTGTAAGATTTATCTATTTTTCAATACAAATATTTTTAAACTAATAAATAAATGTAATGATTTTTGACATTCTAATAAGTTATAAAAATAACTTGTAATTAAAGTGAAGGGGAGGAAAGTAAGTTAGTAAAAATAACATTATAAATGTCTTTTTGATTTTTGTTTTAAATAAAAACGTGTATTAAAATTTTAAAACAAATCTTTAATTTCAATTGAAAAAAAAATAAGTTATTAACATGTTCATACTGTCTTGCATGTGAGTTACTTATAAAAATAAATAAGCTTGTTATTTATATATGAGATTAAATATACATTATGTAAGTGGATAAATATTTATTGAAAAATGACAAGCTTCCGAGGATTAAAGAGAGAAGGGTTCGTGATTTTAATGAAATTTTAAAGCGTAAAGTTAATGTTTCTTATGAACTATCATTTGCAGGTAAATTTGCTTATATTTTTTTAAAAAAGAAAATTATATAAATTATAATAAAATGCTATTGAAAACAGAGAAAATAAAACATTTATCAAAATTGATTGAATGAATGAAATTAGCTAATAGAGATATCGGTTTAGAAATTCTTATTTAATAATTTAATAAATACCAAGTATTTAAGAACTGTATAAAAAAAATCGGAATGTAAAAACAGAAAAAAATTACTTTATTTAAGCTATATGAACAATTTTATACATTTAACTTGCCCTTTTGATGGAAATTCTTATCAGACAGCTCAATTTGGATATATAGACTAATTATAGAATATGCTATGAGCTAAAAAAATAAAAGTAAATAAGTTTTTTTTAAGTAAATATTTTATTATTATTTTTTTTTAATTTAAGAGAGCAAGATGGTTTCATACACTAATTTGACTTAAGTAGCTTCGGGATTGTAAATGTACAGGCAAAATTACATTTGAAATTACAAATATTATTATTATAATTTGTGCAAATTTACTTTTCTGTTGTAATGAAATGAAGACACTAAAAATAAAATAATAGATAAATGTAATGAAAAAGAAAGAAAATGAAATTTCTATTGACAAAATAACTTAGTATTATAAATTTATTTCATTTTAAAAATAAGATCGAATCCATTCAAATGTGTCCTTCAAAACACAAAGATATTGATTATTATAAAAAAAATTACAAGTATTACGACAAATTTATTAAAAGTTAAAATTGTGAAACATTTCCATTTGGTAACTGATAATTGCGCCTAAGATAAAAACAACTTTTCCCCCTTCATCAGTTCAATAGAAAGCAAAGTAAAAAGAAATTGTTTTCGGATCATTTTAGGGGGAAAATAGAGTAATAACCATTTTGGGAGCAGAATCAGTTAGTCCACTAATTCTCAGCGGCTTTGTGCTTCACAAAGGGGCAGCTCATCTGCGGGAAAAAACGACCTTTCAGCCCAGAAACCTTTCAAAAGCTTTGAACTCTGATTAAACCTTGTCTGTCATACTAAGCTACCTTGACATCCGAGTTAGAGCGACTTGGTCAAAGCAGTCGAATGGATAAGTATAGAGAAAAAGAGAAAAGAGGGAGAAAAAGGTTTTCAAAATTTACTTTATACACTTACTTATTTATTTTTCTTCGGGAGGTGAAGTAATCGCAAAATCATTGAAAATTTTATAATAGGGAGAATTGATCTGATATTTTTCGGGGCTACGTTTTGTTTACTATGTTTCCAGTTGGGACGTTTTTTTTTCTCAGATGTATCAGCATTTCTAGGATTTTTTAAAAGCATTTTTCACTTAATGATACTTTTATCTAAGAGGGATTGCCACTTTTTATTTCGCTATAAATTTCCTACAAAATTCCCGACCTAGATTTCAAATCGTCTCACACACACAAAACTTTAAAAAATATTTGTCTTTTCATCTTAAGAGTTAACAATTAAAAATTTTGATAGTTTGATTGTTTTTTTATTTCTTTAAAAAAAATTTGCTCGACTTTTTTTCCCCGAGGAAAATGCCACAAAGCACTTATTCTATTTTATTTTTATTCTATTAAAAATACAATATTTCAAAAATATAACAAATAATTATATATTGGAATAAAGAATCGTTTTTTTATAAAAGAACTTACTCATAATTACCTGTAATGGTATCAGTAAAATCAATATTTTTTATTTATTTATTTATATTTTTACAAAAATACATAGGTGTTTGAATATTTTTTGTTCGATTGTCACAAAAGTATTGAAAGGAAGGCAAAACTAATGCTTTCAAAACAAAAGACGTAAATCTCTAGCATCAAATATGTAAGTGAATATGTGTGTGTAGGTGCTGCAAGTAAAGAACCAGGTTCAGCTAATCCACTTATGCGTACTTTCCTCTGGAGAAAACCATGGGATTCACTAATATCCAAACTTAAATACCCTACGCATATCCAAACCAAAATTTTTGGAAGAATATACTAAAGACATTCTTGGGCATCTAAAAACTCTATATGCAATCATCATCCATCTCCATCCTGACCTATTGCTGGAGAAAGGAGACCGACCCTCTTTCAATATCTGAGAAAGATATCACTATGACAGCAGATGTTTGATGGTCTAAGAAGGCATCATGTTGAATAGATGCAGAGACCTTTCTTTGTTAGAGCTCTCTCACTGCTGCAGTATAGAGGTGAAATCTCGGGTACAATGTTTGACATTTCAGCTGCTGTAGTTGAAACTGATTTTATTAAAATGGACAATAACGTACGGCCATATAGAGCTCATTTACTGCCGAATATCTGGAGAGGGATTCGCCGAATGAATTAGCTCAACTAAACCTAAATCCTAAAGAACAAGTTGGGATACTGTAGAGCATCTCAGGGACATTCTATCAAATCTCGCCTTCCATCTCCGGAGAGCCGTACATGGCCTATTGTTGGGGAAAGACTGTCACAGGCACTCATAAGGAACCATACTCCATATTAACAAATTTTTGTTACATATTTTAAGCTGTTTTAGATCTTCCAGCACTCCAGCGGCAAAGTCTAATTCCAAATGAATACGATACCCTCATTCGTCATTATAGCTTTTATAATTTATTTAATGAGAAATAAGATGCACGTGCCCAAAAATCATACAGAAATTAAATAGACAGTAGATAGCCAGATGTATTTATCTGATACGGAACCGGATATGGAATCAGCAAAATGATGTTCTACACAAAACTTAAATAGTTTAAATAGGCTTTCTTCAATTGGTTTAGCTGAGCACTAATCTGGCGCAGACAATTTTTTTATTGTGAAGATCTGTTTCTTTTTCATTACCAGCATTTTGAACTCTGTTCAGTGGGTGGAGTGAGTATCCTTACTAGGTGCATCACGTAGGAATATGCTACACCACTACCAAGTTTGGAAGAAATTCACTCCCAAAGTGGTATCCAAAAGGTTCACACCCTCTCCCTCAGAGCCCGTTTGGGTTTCCTGACAGGATCATGCCTCCAAGGGAAGGTGGTCGTTAGGGAGTGCATAGCAGAAGTTTCCCATTGCCTCCGTTTTAAACATGTAGTATATTGTCGGAGAATTAGTGGAGTTAC
>BPLR01018482.1:0-50163 GCA_021605095.1 Caerostris extrusa | reverse complement strand
GTTCTATATTTGCAGTATCTCATCAGTTTCATACTTTAATGCACCTTTATGAAGTACTTAATAAAAAAAAAAATTTCTCACTTACTGACACTGAGGGAATGAGCTATAATGTGCTGCGGAAGGAAGTAACAGATCTTCTGCTCAAACCATTAAAATAAATTTTATTCTTTGAAAATTATTTCGATATTTCCTTTCTTATGAATAACCCATGAGTAAAAACGTTAAGTACGAAATGAAGATAAGAAAGTAAAAGCACTTAAAAAAAAGAGGAACATATGTCTTTAATGTTATTTTTTTCTGTCTTACATAATATAAAATGAAAAAAAATTCCATTGTTTAAAATCAGTAATAATTGAAGCACAGCATCATTAGCAATTTAGAGTTTGAATGGCCTAGCAAATAATCCATTGAGTTTTTCCAAAGTAGGGAGTTGGGTTTGAAACCCCAACAAGCTTTAATCAAAGCTACCATGTCTACGTTGGGAATAGACGTTATAAATTAGTAAGCCTTAAATGTGCATCCGTTGAGTTGGAACAGGATGCGAACACTCCAGTTGCTATTCACGGGGATGTTTGTCAAAAAGTGGGGTGACAAATATGGGTGCAGTATAGCAGTCATTGTGACGCATCCTAGAGGATTCATAGATCATGTCTGGATCATTCATCTGAATGGTGTTCTATATTTGCAGTATCTCATCAGTTTCATACTTTAATACTTATGCACCTTTATGAAGTACTTAATAAAAAAAAAAAAAAAAATTTCTCTTACTGACACTGGAGGAATGAGCTATAATGTGCTGCGGAAGGAAGTAACAGATCTTCCTGCTCCGAACCATTAAAATAAATTATTCTTTGAAAATATTTCAGATATTTCCCTTTTCTTGTGAATAACCCATGAGTAAAACGTTAAGTACGAAATGAAGATAAGAAAGTAAAAGCACTTAAAAAAAGAGGAACATATGTCTTTAATGTTATTTTTTCTGTCTTACATAATATAAAATGAAAAAAAAATTCCATTGTTTAAAATCAGTAATAATTGAAGCACAGCATCATTAGCAATTTTAGAGTTTGAATGGCCTAGCAAATAATCCGTTGAGTTTTCCAAAGTAGGGGAGTTTGGGTTTGAAACCTGACAAGCTTTAATCAAAGCTACCATGTCTACGTTGGGAATAGACGTTATAAATTAGTAAGCCTTAATGTGCATCGTTGAGTTGAAACAGGATGCGAACACTCCAGTTGCTATTCACGGGGATGTTTGTCGCGTGGGGTGACAAATATGGGTGCAGTATAGCAGTCATTGTGACGCATCCTCTAGAGGATTCATAGATCATGTCTGGGATCATTCATCTGAATGGTGTTCTATATTTGCAGTATCTCATCAGTTTCATACTTTAATACTTATGCACCTTTATGAAGTACTTAATAAAAAAAATTTCTCTTACTGACACTGGAGGAATGAGCTATAATGTGCTGCGGAAGGAAGTAACAGATCTTCTGCTCCGAACCATTAAAATAAATTTTATTCTTTGAAAATTATTTCGATATTTCCTTTTCTTATGAATAACCCATGAGTAAAAACGTTAAGTACAAAATGAAGATAAGAAAGTAAAAGCACTTAAAAAAAGAGGAACATATGTCTTTAATGTTATTTTTCTGTCTTTACATAATATAAAAAAATGAAAAAAAATTCCATTGTTTAAAAATCAGTAATAATTGAAGCACAGCATCATTAGCAATTTAGAGTTTGAATGGCCTAGCAAATAATCCAAGTTGAGTTTTCCAAAGTAGGGGAGTTTGGGTTTGAAACCCCAACAAGCTTTTAATCAAAGCTACCATGTCTACGTTGGGAATAGACGTTATAAATTAGTAAGCCTTAATGTGCATCCGTTGAGTTGGAACAGGATGCGAACACTCCAGTTGCTATTCACGGGGATGTTTGTCAAAAAGTGGGGTGACAAATATGGGTGCAGTATAGCAGTCATTGTGACGCATCCTAGAGGATTCATAGATCATGTCTGGATCATTCATCTGAATGGTGTTCTATATTTGCAGTATCTCATCAGTTTCATACTTTAATACTTATGCACCTTTATGAAGTACTTAATAAAAAAATTTCTCTTACTGACACTGGAGGAATGAGCTATAATGTGCTGCGGAAGGAAGTAACAGATCTTCTGCTCCGAACCATTAAAATAAATTTTATTCTTTGAAAATTATTTCGATATTTCCTTTTCTTATGAATAACCCATGAGTAAAAACGTTAAGTACGAAATGAAGATAAGAAAGTAAAAGCACTTAAAAAAAGAGGAACATATGTCTTTAATGTTATTTTTTTCTGTCTTACATAATATAAAAATGAAAAAAATTCCATTGTTTAAAATCAGTAATAATTGAAGCACAGCATCATTAGCAATTTAGAGTTTGAATGGCCTAGCAAATAATCCGTTGAGTTTTCAAAGTAGGGGAGTTTGGGTTTGAAACCCCGACAAGCTTTAATCAAAGCTACCATGTCTATGTTGGGGAATAGACGTTATAAATTAGTAAGCCTTAATGTGCATCCGTTGAGTTGGAACAGGATGCGAACACTCCAGTTGCTATTCACGGGGATGTTTGTCAAAGTGGGGTGACAAATATGGGTGCAGTATAGCAGTCATTGTGACGCATCCTAGAGGATTCATAGATCATGTCTGGATCATTCATCTGAATGGTGTTCTATATTTGCAGTATCTCATCAGTTTCATACTTTAATACTTATGCACCTTTATGAAGTACTTAATAAAAAAAATTTCTCTTACTGACACTGGAGGAATGAGCTATAATGTGCTGCGGAAGGAAGTAACAGATCTTCTGCTCGAACCATTAAAATAAATTTTATTCTTTTGAAAATTATTTCGATATTTCCTTTTCTTATGAATAACCCATGAGTAAAAAACGTTAAGTACGAAATGAAGATAAGAAAGTAAAAGCACTTAAAAAAAAAAAGAGGAACATATGTCTTTAATGTTATTTTTTTCTGTCTTACATAATATAAAAATGAAAAAAAATTCCCATTGTTTAAAAAATCAGTAATAATTGAAGCACAGCATCATTAGCAATTTAGAGTTTGAATGGCCTAGCAAATAATCCGTTGAGTTTTCCAAAGTAGGGGAGTTTGGGTTTGAAACCCCGACAACTTAATCAAAGCTACCATGTCTACGTTGGGAATAGACGTTATAAATTAGTAAGCCTTAATGTGCATCCGTTGAGTTGAACAGGATGCGAACACTCCAGTTGCTATTCACGGGGATGTTTGTCAAAAAGTGGGGTGACAAATATGGGTGCAGTATAGCAGTCATTGTGACGCATCCTAGAGGATTCATAGATCATGTCTGGATCATTCATCTGAATGGTGTTCTATATTTGCAGTATCTCATCAGTTTCATACTTTAATACTTATGCACCTTTATGAAGTACTTAATAAAAAAAATTTCTCTTACTGACACTGGAGGAATGAGCTATAATGTGCTGCGGAAGGAAGTAACAGATCTTCTGCTCGAACCATTAAAATAAATTTTATTCTTTGAAAATTATTTCGATATTTCCTTTTCTTATGAATAACCCATGAGTAAAAACGTTAAGTACGAAATGAAGATAAGAAAGTAAAGCACTTAAAAAAGAGGAACATATGTCTTTAATGTTATTTTTTTTTCTGTCTTACATAATATAAAAATGAAAAAAAATTCCATTGTTTAAAATCAGTAATAATTGAAGCACAGCATCATTAGCAATTTAGAGTTTGAATGGCCTAGCAAATAATCCGTTGAGTTTTCAAAGTAGGGAGTTTGGGTTTGAAACCCTGACAAGCTTTAATCAAAGCTACCATGTCTACGTTGGGAATAGACGTTATAAATTAGTAAGCCTTAATGTGCATCCGTTGAGTTGGAACAGGATGCGAACACTCCAGTTGCTATTCACGGGGATGTTTGTCAAAAAGTGGGGTGACAAATATGGGTGCAGTATAGCAGTCATTGTGACGCATCCTAGAGGATTCATAGATCATGTCTGGATCATTCATCTGAATGGTGGACCAAGGCCATCTACTACTGGCAGATTTCGAGGCAGGAGATGTTTTCTTTTTACAGATTAGGGATGCCAGCCCTACACCTTACAATAAGGGGCCTGAATGACCAAGTGTCTAGTTCTCTGGCACTCGGTGTCACAGGTTTCAGACTCAAGTTCCGGCGGTGGCATGGATGTTTCTAGTGGTTCGGAAATCCACTTTAAGCCCCAGGTCCCGGTCTCATATGACTGTAGAGCGTCACGGAGCCCAGTCAGACTTCTCAGCCACATCATTCCCAAAATGTATAGGTGCAACTCTAGGCACAGTGATGTGGTGTAGTAGTAGTAATACGCCTTACAGTCATATTAGATAAGGACTTACAGCGTAAAGGGATTCCGAACATTACAAGCATCCATGATACCGCCGGGACTCGAGCCAATAACTTGTGGCACCCAGCTCAAAAGCGCTAGTCACTCGGCCATCAGGCCCCTATACCACAAGTCTGCAGATCTAATAACGAAGAATTCAGGCTAAAGCGGCAAATAATAAAAAGTGGACAAGTAGAAAATAATAATATAGTTAAAAATTCATAAAGTAAAAAAATTATATAACAGATATTTTGACTAATGTTGAAAAACTAATCTTTTTTATATCATATTATAAATTAGGCATTAGAATTTAAAACAATTTTTTCGCACTTTCTTCAGAGTCACTGACACTTTATTTGGATATTTAACATTTTAAGTTCATTTACCGGCAATCAAATACTTTTTATCAGCTGCTTTGATGTTTATTCAACCCGAAATCATTCGTTTACTTTGAGATTTATCTTGCGGTTATTTGAGAGTCACAACAAAATTGCTCAACCTTTTTTTTTTTTTTTTTTTTTTATACTGCATAATTCCTTAAAACAGATTGATATTTTCACATTACACTTTTATTTGTTGTTACTGTAAAAATATATGATTATAATTTTTAAAAAAAGACAATTTGTTTCCTTTTAAATTTAATGCAGGCTTGCATTTGTATTTTCGAACCAAGGCAAAAAGATGTTTTTTAGTTATCTAATGTTGAAGTGGGAACTGATGGCAGAGTGACTTGCTCTGCCGCCCTGTAGCCACCGGAACACGGGCTTTCAGTCCCGGCGGTACTATGGATGTTTGTAATTCGAATCCACCCTCACCCTTATTTCTCGGCCTAATATGATAGTAAAGCGTTGAGTGTAGGGTTGACAAGCCTACCACGTAAAAAGATAACATCTCCTGCCTCGAAATCGACAGTTAGATGGCCTTGGCCCACCACGAGGCTCTTGCGCCACTGATGATGTTGATGTTGAAATATATTTGGAAAATATTCGTTCATATACTGTCAAACATTTCGCATTTGAAATCAGCTTTTATTATTTTCTTAATCGTGGAAAAGATTCATTGCCACTATTATTATTACTGTCTGATTTAAAAGTAAGGATTTTTTTTAAATCATTATTTTAAAAAATAGAAAAAGATGAATTATACTATCAATAAAAAAACCAACATTTCATCAGCGGAATTTGAATATATTAGCGACGGTTAGACTGATTTTATAAAGCTTAACTGATCCTTGACACTATTTGAGAAAACTGAATCAAATTATCTTTTTTGCCAAGCATTTCAAAATGAAATACAGAGCACGTGATTTGACATTAGCAAAATCATCAGTTTCAGTTGCACATATTTCATGTCAATTTTAACACGCATAATTTAAATCACGTGTTCATAGTGTTCACGTGTCAAGAGTTGTTTTTAGTGAAAGTTTTTTGAATAAACTTTCTCGTGTTGCGCGAGAAAATGAATCTATTCTTACTTATTTTCTCAGGTCCTTTGAAGTAACCTCGAAGAGTTCTAATGAGATTTCTGTTATTGAAAAAGAAACGAAAATGTCAAGAAATTACTAATACTGAGACTGATATAAAAAGTGCTGGAAACGCAACTGGCCGTTGCCACGATTAGAGAGAATAGCTCATGATATTGCCCAAGGACATCATCAGATGAGGGAGTACTTGATGGCCATGCTGAGTTAACAAAAAAGTTAAGTAGACTTGACTTACCTTTGACTAAATGCTCTAAACATGCTAAAAATAATAGTGTTAAACCAAAAAGTAATGCTAATCCCTTAACTTCTAATAATATTAATAATGATGGATTTCATTATCATAACAAAAAAAAAAAAAAATCAGCTAAACCTTCTTTTTAATGCTAATGATAATGGTAATAATAATGATAATAATTTAAAATGGAATTATATATTCCAAAAAATTGAATAGTGTAGATCGTTGATGAAAATGTTGATACTAATGTTACTATTAAAATGTCTCCAATTATGGTTAAGTCTATGGAAAATTTAACTTTAAAAATGATGAAGTTTTTGAGGGAAAAATCCTATTAAACTAACGGATGAAATATTAAAATATTTCCCCTCAGCCGAAGAACAGCACCGAAAAATAGCTCGTTATCTTAGGAATAACAATATTGAATATTTTGTTAAAACCCCGAAACATCAAAGACCCTGAAAATAGTTATCAAGGGATTACTCAAAAAATTTCCTGAGGAGAAAATCAAAGCTGCGCTCATTAAAAAAAAAAGATATGCGGTGGAAAAATTGTGCAACTAATAAAAACAAAACTAAGCAGCCTTTTCACTATAGCAAAAACTCTCACTAGAAATGAGAAAAATAATGAGATATTTAAACTCAATAGATTTCTTTTACTTAATGATTGTTATCGAAAAGTACAATAAACGACTTATAACACTACAGTGTTTTAAATGCAACCTTTTCACCACAACGCAATTAGTTGTGGATGCAAAGCACGCTGCTTAAAATGTGGTCTCGAGCATTCGCATAAAGATTGTAACATCAAAGAAAAATTGAAGCGTGTGTTAATTGTCGAGAAAAAGGCCACCTTGATGAATAGAGGGTTCAATAAAGTTGATATTCTTTTGCAAATTTGGATTATCCTGTCAAAAATAACAACTTTTCCAATATCTGGATTTTCACCAATGAATTGAAGCCTCCTGGAAAGTTTTTTTTCTCTAAAATTTCAAAAGTGTATTGTGAAGAGATAATTATTCCACCCTAGGTGTCTATGGTGATAAAACATCCTAATTATTTATAGGATTTGGAGTGGGAGCCAAGGGCGAGACATCCTACTTTACCAGAGAGTGAACCATAGGTTCTCCTCCTCTATTGGTAGAGGCGAAGACACGACATCACCTTAACCGAAGTCGCAGCAAGGGAAACCTGGGGAAACCTCATCAGAAAGACCGACTATTCAGCGATCTGATGGACACTTGGTACCTCAGGCTTCAGGTTCGAATCCTGGCGGTGGCATGGATGTTTGTTAGTGGTCTCAGAATCCACGTTAAACTGTAGGTCCCTGTCTAATTAGTCCAAAGAGTGCTCAAATGACCATAGCGCGATAAATCAAACCAGAGTGGTTTGGGTTTATTGCACACGATCTTCGGTCTGAACGACTCAAATTCGATATCCATGACGACTAATTTTGAATCTGAATCTACGAATCAGAATTGAGCTTTATAAAATTAATCAGCAACAATTCAAATCAGCATTTTAACATCAATATTTACATGTTTCCAAACTTTTATTAAAAACTGCAACGTTTTGAAGTTCAGATTTTAATTCATAAATAAGAAAAATCAGTTCTAAGGTTTTTGGGATTCATTAATTTTTTTTTTTACTTGGTGCATAGCTAAAAATCACGTAATAATACTTATTCGTTATAAATCAATTCAATAAATACTTCAAATTTTTTTTTACTTGATAACAGTGTCTAGTAAGAAATTATTTTTATAAAAATATTAATGTTTTCTGAATTGTTTTTTACTACAAAAACAATATTTCACTGCTTGTTTAAAAATATATATATACTTTTTTACACTTATGTTTTTTAAATTAAAAAGTTTTGAAATAGGATATATGTTGAAACAAAATTAGAAGAACGAAATTTTTACAAAATTGAAATTGAAAAGACAAAGTATGTTGTTATAAGTTGTGATGAATAACTTATTAGTAAATGCTTTTACCTATATATTTTAACATATAATTTTTCTATAATTAAAAATATCGAGTGATATAATAAAAATAGCTTCGAATAATAATTATAATGTACTCAAGATTAAACAACGCCCAGTTTTGTTCTAGAATGGAAAAAACATAGAGTAGAGGTAACCAAGGATGAAAGTTTTATGTAATACTAATTGCAAGATACTAAACTTAGTTCGTGCTATTTTCTAACAGATGGAGTAACTCATATTATTACCAGATGATTATTTCATGTCAAACAATAATGATTAGACCTTCATGTTTAGTATGGATCATTTCGTTGAAGTGTTAACAAACATTTTTTTTAGCTATGAACATGTTGAATGTTGTACCAAAAAAGAACATTTGAGAAACGTTTTCCCTTTCTTTAATTGGAAGGAAAAGTATAACACTCTTCTGTTGAGAAGAGTGTTTAATTCCGGTTGAAAGTTATGGGAACATACACCAGCTGGAAGAACTTGTAAAAATGTTTTAAACTATTCAAAGATGGTGATTTTGATATGGAAGACAAAGAGCTCTCTCATCATGATCATCATTGGCTCAATAGCTCCCATGGCGGGGCAAGCCCTTTGCCTACTGGCAGATTTCTAGACAGAAGATAGCCCTTTTAAGGGTTGTCAGCCCTACGTCCAACAGACCGGGACCTATGGTTTAAAGTGGATTCCTAACCACCACAAACATCCATGGCGCAGGCGGAACTCGAACCTGAAATCTATGGCACCGAATGCCAGAACGTTAGTCCCTCGGCCATCAGGCCCCAAAGAGCACTCTGGCCAGATGAAAAAAAAAAACCTATGAAATCTGGTGAAACCATTACTGGTGAACGTTATAAACTGCATATTATGCGTTTGAGCCTAATAAACGGCCAGAATACGAGGAAGAATACACGAAAGCCTTTTTTTTTCAACAAGACAATGGTCGACACATATTGCGAAGCAAGTCAAAAACTTTATGAAGTTCTACTTCAACCACAAAATTCTTCAGACATTTGCTCCTTTTGATTACCACTTCCTTCGATCGATAACTCGCGGTCTGCCTTCCATTATTTTGAAGTCAAAATTTTGCTTGATTCTTTGACAGCTCCAAAAACGAATCGTTCTTTTGACAAGGAATTCTAAAAATAATTTAAGAATTCTGTTGCCAGAGAGATGAAGTAGTAGTGTGTGGTTATGGACAATACTTTCGTTGATGTATTTATTAATTTTTTTAATGTAATAAAAACCTTCTTTAAATAAATTAATACCTTTTATAAATATCTTCTTTAAAGGAAAACAACCTGTGTATTAAGTTTAATGCTTAATAACTTAATTAACTTTAAGGTAATTAAATTTAATACTTAATAACATCAAGAATGAATCGGCAGCAAAGGAAATTCGTATTCGATTTCTAGTATTCGTTTTATTTCGTATTTACTAGTATTTCTAGAATTCGATCTCTATAAAAAGAACCATCGGAACCCTTAAAATATTTTCAGTTTATTACATTCTATGTTATTTTTACAAATTCATTTAGTAATTTTTTTAAATTTAGAAATATAGTGATATTAAATCAATAAATAATTTATTGATTTAATATCATTAAGCATTTTAAAATATTATTTTATTAAAATATTATTTAAATATAAGATTATTTAAATTTTATTCTATTAATATATTTTTTTATGTTAAATCAAGCAAATAAAATAATAAAGAAAAGGAATAAAGATTAATAATAATAAGGCAAATAAAAATAGTTAATAAAGCAAAGGAAAGTATTCGATTTCTATAAATGGAACAACGAATCCTTAAAAATTTTTAATTTAATACATTTAATGTTATTTTTACAATTTCATTTGGTAAATTTTTTAATTTAGAAGATAACGATATTAAATCAATAAATCACTCATTGATGTAATGTCGCTAAGTTTTTAAAAATATTTATTATTTAAAATATTATTTAAATAGAAAATCATTGAAATTTTATTAAATTATTATATTTTTTTGAATATTAAATCAATAAATAGCCGTCTCACCTGGATGTTTGTGCAGAAAATCCTGCACGCCAACAAGGGGACGAACTAACATCTTTGGCAGATTTTTTTGTCTCTGTAATGAACTTGAGCTCCGTATCTTAAGGCTACTTCTGCGATTTCTGTGTCATCGGTTGAGACCCAAACAGACGTCAGCTCTAAACATGAAAAGAGAGAGAGAGAAAAAAATCTTTTATCTGTATAAGTAAAATGTAAACTTTTAAAAACTCTTCGTAGAAAACGATGCAATACTTTTTAACGAGAGTAACAATATTTCTGCATTATTGAATTAAAAAAAAATCGTTTGCAACTTGACTATCTTTAAATATTTTCTGAAAATATAATTAATAAAATATATAACTATAAAATAAATATATAAAATAAAATATTTAACCATTAATTATATTACTATGAAATAAGAAATATAAAATATTTAAAAACTCTTCAAAGAAAACAATGGAATAATTTTTAACGGGAATAACAATATTTCTGCATTATTAAACTTAAAAAAAAATCATTTGCAACTTGAATATATTTAATTATTTTCTGAAAATATATTTAAAAATTTAAAACTATAAAATAAATATACAAAATAAAATTAAAAATATAAAATATTTAACTAATAATTATATTACTATAAAATAAAAAAAATACAAATTATTTAACAAATAATTATATTATTATAAAATAAAAAATATAAAATATTTAAAAACTCTTCAAAGAAAACAATGCAATACTTTTAATGGATAACTACAATATTTCTGCATTATTAAATAATAAAAAGAAATCGTTTGCACTGATTATTTTTAATTATTATTAGGATTATTTTTAATAATTAAAAAATCGAAAACAGAAGAAACGAAGAGAAGTGAAAAAAAAAAATAGAAAAGTTTCCTACATGGGCAATGATGATTTCTTGCTTATTTAAGTTATATGTAATGAATTTTCGTCTTAGGGATAATGTTGGCTCTACAGTTTACAAAAATTAATTAATTCATAATATTCTGATATGAAAATATTCTTACAGGAAGAATTAAAAAAGAAGAAACAAATGAAGTTACAGCCTTCACAAAAAATGTAATAATTAAAAACATTTAATGAGGAGAGAGGGGAGAGGGGGGCGTATCTGTAAAAAAGTATAAAAATATAGATAATTTTTTTATTTTTTTCTTAATTTCAGACATTTAATTTATTACACTTTGAACCCTTTTATTGAATTTCACTTAAAAAAAATTACTTTGCTACATTTTCCAAACTATATTTGACATATTTTGTTTATGTAATTAACTACTATTTAAATTATTGTTTTATGATACTGTGAGGTTTTAAAACCAGAGAAAAGTTTTATTTTTAAATTAAGGAATTGTTCTAGATTTTTTTGCTATATGATACTGCTGTATAAATTTAAGCTTTCTATTCATTGCCATAAAGATATTCATTATGAAATTATTATATTTTAAAATTCTATTGCTTTTTAAAATTCTATTGGTGTTATGATTCATTTTAACTGTTGTTAAGGCTAACGCTGTTTACAAAAGTTAATGTCGTGCCATCGATTTTTTTATGGGTGTGGCATTACCCACCTGCTACAGTCATCTGCACATTAAGTCAGCTGCTACGGTTGCGTGTATCTTTTACATTATGATGTTCTTACTTATTTACCTTACTTATTTTACTTTACTTTTTTACTCTCAATATTGTTTCATGTATTTTAGCTCTGAGACCACTTTTAAAATCGGAAAGTTCATTTCGTAGTTAATTATATTAAATCGTAACTATTTTTATATTTTAAAAAGTTAACACGTATTTTGAATATTGAAAAAAAAGACCCCTTCCCCTCCCCCAAAAAAAAAATAATTCATAGTTTCTACACTTAATTAATTTATAAAAGATCTCTATTTCTATAGCACATGATTAGAAAGCTTTGGCTTGAAAAGTAATGAAAAAAAAAAAAATCAGAACTGCTCAATTTTTTAATGAAAATATTCACGTCAGTACATGATTTAAATTTATTGATTTAAACAATTTTATTTATTTATTGTTGTTTTATCATTCATATTTCTTTATTGTTCTAATATCATAATTAGTTGTCTAAAAATTATAAATGTAGTGGCAATACAAATTAAAAAAACGTCTTATTAAGCAAATTTGTGCAAAATTATGTTAAATTTTCTAAATCTTAAAAAAAAAAAAATATTGTTAATTTTAAATTTCTTATAACTAGATTGCTTTTAACTAGACATTTTTTAATTAGTTTTTTAACTATTGTTAATTGCTACAATTTTAACTAGATTAATGTGTATATTAAGCAATAATTGTTTAAAAGTATTGCACATTATCATATGTTTCAAAATTACTAATCATAATTATTTTGTTAAAGGAATCTAAAACTTATACTTTAGAAAATGTAATGCCTTTTAAAAAATTGTTTTTTAAACTTTAAACAGACATTGATTAAATCTAAAAATTAAGTATCAAAAAATAAACTCTAACCGTAAAGCTCAATGATAATAATTTTATTTGGTCCATGTAACAATAAGGAGAAAATGGCGAAACTCTTTAAATATATTTAATATTCTTCCAACAGAATCAATATAATTCCAATAAGATATCTAATAAGAATCAATATAATTCTAATAATATATTTTTGTTCGAATGAAAAATCTATATAAGTATACAGTAAAAATATAAAAGGGAGAATGTAATTAAAACATTTAATACTCCACAAATAATAAATAAAAATATAAATAACAAATAAATATATAAAAAAATGAATTTTAAATTCTAATTCATTCTAAAAACTCTGTATTCAGAACTAATAAAAATGATAATCAAATAAAAATGAGTAAAATGGTTTCCTCTTAAAAACTGTCATCATATCCTTTATAGTATGAGGATTTCCCTGATTCTCAAAATTGTATGTAGGAAAGATGTTTGTTTTATAAGGGTATTTTCCCTAATTCTCGAATCGTGTTAGCAGAGTACAAATTTTTAGTTAATAATTACCCTATTTATCTTTCTGAGTATTATTAGGTTGTAAAAATCTTTATTACGTAGAAAATTATAACGCAGAATTAATGAGTTTAATGTTTCAAAAATATCCATCAACTATGTACCGGAAGAATTCATATATAATTTGTATATTAATTTTTTTCTTCTTTAAAAATCGTAAAAATAAAGCTACTACTAGCTAAAAATACTTATTAACAAATATGAAATGGTTTTTCCCGTGAGTTTAAATTTTCCCAGAAATTACTAATATTATTAGTTTTAACAAAAAGTATTTAGCTACAAATAACTTGAACATATCCCTTGAATATATACAAGATATGTAATAGTTACTATTATATATATATATATATATATATAATATTTGAATATTCAAATAATATATATATATATATATGTTTATAATATTTGAATATTATATATATGTATATAAATACCATAAATACATTTTGTAATGTGAAATAATGCAGATTAAAAAAAAATATTTTCACTTTTACAAAATGTAATGTATTATACATGTATACAATATGATCTGTTACAACAAAAATATATTATAAACGTATATTTTATTAATATATGACAAAGTATTAGGAAATTAGATATCTGAATATTAACTTTATTAAAAAAATTTCCTCAAAAAAAAAAAAAAAAAAAGATCATAAAAACGCCAAAATTAAAGCTTTTTACTTAATGATCTCAAATACTTTCTTTAGGAGAAAAGCAAATTATTAAATCTGCTTAAAATTTATAAAAAATAAGGTTAAATAATATTTTATTTGGATAGATTAAAATAATTACACATTATTATTATTATTATTATTATAAAATTTTAGTTAAATTTAATTTAACATAAATAAATTCCTCAACTGACAATGATGAAAATAATTAAAATGTTAAGGAATATTATGATACTGTCATTATTAAAATAATGATTATGTATAACAGAACCATGAATTAAAATCTTTTCTCTGTTGCTTAACATTTTAAAAATCGCTTATTGCAAATGAAAATCAAATTTTAATAGTTTAAGAAAATAGCTATTTGTAAAAACTAGTAGACTTAAAAATTTTTTTTTTTTAGTTTTTAAATAACTTCATATAAGACCTGAGCATCAACAAAAAAATATTGTTTTTTTTTTAATTCAATTATTTTTAATAAAATAATTATTTGAGAATCTAGATTTATGAAACATCTTACATTTTTTTTAAATACTAAAATTAAGGAAATTATTATAATTATGAATTAAAATTTAAATTTTACACAGAACTTCATAAACATAGCCTTATACGTATTTAAATACAATTCTGTGTAGTCGTTAAAATTCTTATATTCATGCGTAGAATATTACAATACTTCCTTGGTTTAAAGATTTATAATAATATAACTTTTTATAATTATTTCCAAAAAGCTTAGAAGAAAATAAAAAGCTTTTGGAAATAATTATAAAAAGTAGCAATATATATTTTAGGAAAAAAGGCGACATTGAATGGTTTGCAATCTTATTTACAGCATTTTTAACATTTTGTTTAAATATTATTATTAAGTACTGAGAAAAATGATTTTTAATATAAGTAATCTAATATACTTGAAATTTTATTAAATTAATTAATATTTTTGTATTTAATTTTATAACATAAACACGTATAACGTAACACGTATTTAAACACAGTTCTATATACAGTGCTTAATAATTCTTGTATTCATGCGTAGAATATTATAATACTTCTTTGGTTTAAAGATTTATAACAATATAACTTTTTATAATTATTTTCAAAAAGCTAAGGTTAGTAACTTTTGAAAATAGTTATGAAAATTAGTAATATACATTTAGGAAAAAAAAATTTGAATCTTGAATGGTTTGCAATCTTATTTATAGCATTTTTTTTACATTTTATTTAAATATTACTATTAAGTATTGAACAAAATGATATCTAATATAAGTAATCTAATATACTTGAAATTTTACTAAATGAATTAACATTTTCGTATTTAATTTTATAACATCAATATAAACTCTTTGTTAAAAATCTTATATATACTTTTGAAAAAAAGATGTTATTAATTACGAAATGGTTTTTTAATTCAATCATTTTGTGAAAATTTATTCCATATGTGTTTTAATCAATTATTTAAACTAAAATTAATACTTGCGTATTTACAATACTGTATGCGATTTTTAAATGATCAGTAATTGGTAGAGTTAAAGATTTATAACTTCATAATTACTCCTAGATATTTATATAATACAAATATTTATTTAATATTTTATTTCAAATTCTTAAAAAAATCCTACCTCTCCGTTTTAAATTGATTTACAGAGCATGTGCTCACTTATAAATTATTCCTTTTTAAATTATTTTTGGTAAATACTCCTAATTATGCCTAAATTTATAAATTAGGATACGGAGGTACAGAGTTCTATCCTTAGGTACTCTAAATAAACACCTTTACTTTATTTTAATGTATGTGATTTGTATCGTATCAGTATAATTAAGTAAATATATTAGGAATTTAATAATACAATAGATTCTACATGAAATTTCTGAACTATGAAACGCTTAAGTATTTATTTATACGTTTTGTAAAACATTTGCATATATTTTATATAATATTTATTTTGCAACTCATGTGAATTCGAGATGTATATCAGCTAATTTTGCGATCATTTATGAATGTCAAAAAATTATATTCATAAATAATATTCGAAAATTATGTTCGTAAATAGTATTTTGATTATTAAATAAAAGTCAAATTAATAATCACACCTAGGAATTTAATACGTGCATTAGAATAGCTTATATTTGAAATTACTGAATTTCAAATTGCTTTTAAATAATGCTTTTTTTTTTTAAATATAATTTTGGTATATTTAATATATCTATTTCTTGCTTTTCATACATATTTTAGATATATCTACAATTTCAAATTACTAATTGATATATTAAAAATATACTATAATTTTATTTAAAAAAGGAGTAATGTATTTTTATGTATTCCCTTAATAGAGGTTATTAATATTTACTATTTAAAATAATAAATTATAATTTTCGTACATTTAATATATTTATTTCTTGCTATTCATGCATATTTCAGATATATCTACAATTTCAAATTACTAATTGATGTATAAAAATATATTATATTTTTATTTGGAAAAAGGTGTAATATATTTTATGGATACCTTAATGGAGATTATTAATATTTATTATTTAAAATAATAAATTATAATTTTCATACATTTAATATATTTATTTATTGTTATTCATATATATTTCAGATATATCTGCAACTTTCAAATTACTAATTGATATATAAAAATATATTATAATTTTATTTGAAAAAAAGGAGTAATATATTTTTATGTATCCCTTAATGGAGATTATTAATATATGCTATTTAAAAAAATTTTTTTTCTACATGTGAGCTAGATTTCATTACAATTTGTGTCGGTAAAATTCATGCATGAGACAAATGAAGAAAAGCACAATGAAATTACTTTTACAATCAAGCATGGGATGCAAACCCATGCTAATAAAGGTAATCCTGCTATGGAACGAACATTTTTCCGTGGAACTCTCTTACTTCCTCCTCTAGCCAATACTAGCCCGCAAATATGGCATCAATACCGGACGTCGAATTTCCTCTTCCTTCCATTATTTTTATCAGGCAAGGACGCTAAAACAAAAGGTGCGTTCTACGCAGCAGTCTCATCTTTTCACTTTTTAATAAAATTATTCTTCGTTTCGATGCTTTTGCTAGGCACTGCCTCTTGCATTTTGGGTTGCCTAAAAAAAAAAGCAGATTCGGAAGATGCAGATGAACTTGCGGGATTGTCAGAAGCAAAAACAAAGAGCTTACCGCCATCTACCGGTGAAAAAATCAGGAAGTTCAAACATGGCTTCCGCCCGCTGGGGCGAAATAAACATGGTAAACCACACATGACTCATAAAATATTATACAGGGGACAACTATTGAAACAAGTTTTATTTCTTTGGAGATGGCCGAAGGAAGACGTAAAAAACTGATGGAATTGATGAAAAAGAATGGTAACAGCACTT
Source organism: Caerostris extrusa (assembly GCA_021605095.1). Taxonomy (NCBI): domain Eukaryota; kingdom Metazoa; phylum Arthropoda; class Arachnida; order Araneae; family Araneidae; genus Caerostris; species Caerostris extrusa. Next base: position 32,952 of record BPLR01018482.1, on the reverse strand, counting down.
GTGCGGAATGTGGTAAAAAAAGTGAGTGTTTGTTGTTTGTTTCGAATTAGACGATGAATGATCTATTGTTTTATTGTGACATTGTCTATTGATTAACAGCTTTAATTAATACATACTAAAATATTTAGAAAAAATTTACTATTTTTTGGCAAGAAATTACTTGTAACTAATTTTTGTGTAATTATGTTTAAAGTATTAATTTTGTGTTCACTCAGGTAAGTAAACAGTGCTTGTTTTTCCATGTTTATGAATACCCCTTTTTAATTCATTGAATATCGAAATTAAAAAATTTTACTCAATATTGAGACGTTATTGTATAAAATATCAGCACTTGAAAAAAAATATCAAAAAGCTTAATTTACAAATCTTTTATGAAAAAAAGTTTTTTGTCCAATAACAAAACATTGAAAACTTTATTTATTATTGTTATTTTTTAATTTTTAGGTGCGGTCAGTTTATGACTCATATGCAAATATTTGAATGATATATTTGTAATTAAATACATTTTTTTGCCATAAATCAATTTCCTGCATTATTGGTCATATTTTAAATTAATTTTTCATATTAAAATTGATTTTTCAAATTTCATTATTTTTATGATTTTCATATTTACATTGTAATTATTCTTTGGAAATGATAAAATTTTTCTTATTTGAAATATTACATAAAATAAATCAATAAAATTTTATGTTGTAGAAAATTATTTATTTTTGTCATAAGATAATTTTATTATTCAAGAATAAATTATCTTAAATATAAGTAATGGTTGTGTCACATATCTAATGCATTATATGATTCTTTTAAAATATGATTCATTTACAAATGTTTCTGTTATAAAATACTTGATAAGAGTTAGTATTTTTTATTTTTTACTCATTGAAATGTTTTGTCATAACTGTCTTATATTTTTGTAATCATCATAACATTAATTTTTGTAAAAAAGAAAATTAAGAAAAATTAATTTATTTCATTATACTTGATTTACTTCAAATAAGTTTTAATTCATACTGTAATTTTAAAAATTTTATTTAAAACCATCAATAGATTTAAAAAAAATATTCAGAATACTATGATTTAAAAGTCTATAATGTATTCATTTAGCAATTGTTGTATTTATCGAGATAAACTTTTAATATATAATATTATTTAAATTATGTACAGGGTGATAGACATCATTAAGAGAAAAGATTCAGTGAAATTTTGATAAATTACATTAATTTGTTAATGTATATATTTCATTTTCTTTTTCATGTTCAATTTTCAACATTATTTTCATTGGCTTGCATATATTTTTTTACCCACATATTATATTTCTGATTTTGACATGTGTTATGTGCTTTTACTATTCTTTTATATATAAAAAACCATCATCAACAAAAATTATGTGGGTTATGTTTTATAAAATAACATCTTTATCATTATTCAGATCCAGACTGGGGCTCTTACAACATTGGTGTTTTTATTTGTACTTCATGTGCTGATTTCACAGAAATCTTGGTGCCCACATAAGCAAAAATAAAGTCCATCCTTTTGGACAACTGGGATGCAGATCAACTGAGTATGATGGAGGAAATTGGAAATCTAAAAGCCAAAGCAAAATATGAAATGCACATTCCAATGTGTTATCGGAGACCATGTGTTACGGATCCTGAGTAATAATAATTTTTTTTTCCTTCTTAAAAGACGTTTTATCACAAAATTTTATTTTTATAAATTTTAATGCTTTAAATTGATTAATTTGCTTCTAAAATGTTTTTTTAAATTGCTGTACATACCAAGTAATTAATTTTTTTATTTGCCTGTTGAAAATATTCCGTCATAAAATGTAAATTTAGAAGCTTTACTTTCACCACTTAAAAAATTTTTTTTTAAAATGAAGTTTTAGTTTATAAAAGATATTCTGCTTATTTATATTATGTTTTATTGATACCCTACTTAAAATAGCTAAAAAATTGATAATTATGGAAATTTGGTCAAAATATTCATTTTCATACAATTTTCAGTATTAACATATAATAATTTCCATACAAGTTTATTCTAATCTTTCTGCAATATTTATTTGGAATATTATTTATAATCTGCACCTTTTTTTTGTTTTTATAATAAATTAACCTGTATTTTTTACATAAAGTTTACTTTCGAATCTCATGCAAAAGTAAAGTTTTTTTTTTTTTTCAAATTAACAAAATGCACTCTATAATTAATGATTAGAAAAAGTAAGAATTCCTGCATTTAAAAAATAATACGTATATTTGTCACTAAGAATTTATATTTAGGTTGATTTATTTTATACAATTGTGTAATAGATGTTAATCTTTTTATTTAAAATTGCATTTATATATATTAATTTCTATTATTTAGCCTGATATATTTTATGTTATATAATATTTTTGAATGTTATACATTTGCAATGTAAAGTCTTGTATAAAAAGATTTAATTTGTTATTTTTATAGGTGGGCAACGAGTAATGCACAAAGAACATTTATATATATGTCTTATTTTCTTTCAATTATTTTGTTAAAATTCTTAATTTATAATATGAGTTGCATTTATTCCCATAATCAAATATCAATAAAAAGTTCAAATGTTTTTTTGTGTGTCAAAGTCTTTTTTGAATATTTGTGTGTATTAGAAGAGATGTTTATGTGTGTAAAAAAATATTGATAATTTTTTTGATAATTTTTCAATGAAATAATTGATAACACATTTTTTATCATGTTAAATAGTCAGAACTTATGATAAGAGAAGAATGTGTCTTATCTGTTTTTTTTCTTTTTTCTTTTTTTTTTTTTTGTCCTTATTGATAATGAGAATATTTTTTTCTTGTATTTGATGATTTTTTTTTTTTTAATTTTATATTTATATATTTCTGAATAAAAGTATAAATATATGTTATAAAATTACATGTTTACTTCAGAAACATTAGACGCTTTTACATAATATTTATTTGGTTACCCTAATTAGTTTTGAAGAATTAAATAAAACCCATTTAATTGTGTTCAAATTATTGACACAAATTATATTTTTACCGGACATATTTTTTTCATATTAATGAAGTTAAAAGGTTTTGTGGAGGTTTTTGAAGGTTTTAAAATAAATTTGTTAAAATTTGAATCAGGCGATGCTTTTTTAAAATTTTTAATTCTGTATTAGTTAATATTTATAGTTGCAGAAATCCTTTTTCAATAAGAAAAATATGATTTTACTTTTAAACTTTGTTTCATTGATGCTTGAAAAATTGAGCATTTTTTATAAACTCTAGTCTTGAAAAATAATATAGTTTTAAAAATATTTTATATCAGCAATATAACCTTTAAATATCTTCTTTGTGCTGTATAATAAAGTCAGTTTTAATTTAAAATTAATATTTTTAAAATAGTAGGCTGTATTTTGTCATAGATGAGATAATATTATTGTCTCATACTCCTTTTTTAAAAACTGAACAAAATATTTGTACATAATTAAATATCTTAAGTTCTAGATAAAAATTATGATTATTGTCCTTATTTTTCCTGGAAATTATATGTTAATATTTTTTTTGTTTTTGTTTTAGTGTTTCTCAAAGAGCAATTTATTCGAGCCAAATATGAAAAGAGAAGAATTCATGCATGTTGATAAACAAATTTACACAACAGGTTTTATGGAAGGTTATTTGTGGAAACGAGGAAAAGAAGATGGAAGGTTTCAACAGAGAAAGTTTGTTCTCAGTGAATCAGATGGCACTTTAAAGTACTTTGTAAGATGTAAATATATATTATCACTATTCTTTTAAGCTAATCTTATTATAGATTCATACTTACTTTACTTTTTCAAAAACACACACAAGTCATATTTTTTGTTCTTTTTGTATATTTATAATTATTTCTGTGTCATTGAATTTCTGTTAATATAAAAGTAAATAAAACATAACCAGGAGAGAGATAAAAAAAAAGGAAAAAGAAAGGGATATGTATTTTTTCACTTTGAAAAATTTATCTTTGAAGAGGTAAAATTACACATTGTATTGATAATACTTGTTTCTTATGTGTTATTTTTTTAATTGTTTTCTGTCATATTGCATTGATTTAGATTATTTCACCAGAGTTAATTAGTTTATATTTAAGTCTTAAAAAAATAAAATTTTCTTGTAAAATGCAATATTTTGTAAATTATCAAAAAATCTGGTTAAATTTAAATAATATATATATATATATATATATTATTAATGCAGAACAGTTACTTCAGATCAATATGTTAATTTATAAAATAAAAATTAAATCAAAATGCATACTCGTTATTTAATATCATATAAAAGAATAAAATTTAATAATATAATGCATTGTTTATTATTGTACTATTACTTTTATTAAATTTGATGAAAACTCTGAATGACATAAAAACATACTGTGTAGTAAACTTTTTAACATACTGTGTAGTTAACTAGTTTTTTAACTTTTATAGTAATAATTTTTTTCATTTACACTTCTATTTTTGGAATAATGCACATTACTGCTCAAAGTAAGTAGTATTGTTTTTGAAATTTGATTATAAAAATGTTATTTTTAAATTTTGATAGTGTAATTTTATATTTCAGTGTTTTTTACGTTTCTGCTAACTTCTCAAAAAATACGAAAATGTAAATTATAGCCTTTCTGGCAAATAATGGAATTATTTAAATATTTTTAAAAAATGGCTGCATTTATATTTAAAATAAACTTGGAAAATATGAACTATTTATAAATACTCATTACTAATATATGAATGTTACCAATTTGTTTGTGTAAAAATAATTTTCTTTACTATTTTAAAATGAAATTTATTCAATTTCACTGTTATTAATGTTTTCTTGTTAGTTTGGCAACAAAAATAGAAAAGTAACATGAAAAACTAATAATATTAAATATATTGAATTAACAAATTCTAATAATATTTTGAAAAAAAAAATGCCTTCATTTTCTCTTTGATTAATATTTGATTATCATGAATTTTCCGTTTGTTTGAGTTATTAACGTTTAATACATTTATGTTTGAGTGGTTTTTACCCTGAATAAATTGAAATTCCAATATATGAAGTATATATATATATATATATATATATATATTGAAGGAATATTCAAAGTTGCGTCATTTTTATGTGGTACATTTTCATAAAGATTAATTTTAAAGAGTATCTATCTTTTTTTCAGTCGCACAAGGAACCCAAAGCAAAAAATAGAAATTTCCAAACTGAACATGACTTTTTGTCCAAAGAAAGTTGGCAATCCCAATGGAGCTCAACTTACATATGTCAGAGATGGATCAACCAGAAATATTTTTATATACAGCTCAAGTGGCTCAGTAAGTACCCTTTCATTTTAAATATTCTCTTTTCATTATTTATTATATTATATCCCCTTCTAATTATTTATTACAGAGTATATTTCCTGTTATATGTATTTTTAAATCTCAGCCACAAAATATAAGGGGGAGCAAAATTTTAAACTTTTACTATTTGTACATTTTCCTCATTACCCTGAGAGGAATGTTCATTTTTAAATGCCATGAAAGGAAAATACGCAGGTCTGCTGTGGTGCAACCTAGGTAATTTTGAATCTGCTACATACCTTTTATTCCAGTAATGAATAATCTCAGATCAAATTGCATGGCATTCCAAAATACCATTTTTCCTTACAATTATGCAAGTGGTTTATTTGAAAATTTTTAGTTGAATTCAAATATTTTTTCCTTAAAATTTGTTTATTCTCACATTTTTTGTTCATGAATGATTTAACCTTTATTTGCAATGCATAAATAAAATTTTTGTTCAAAGTATTTTTTTGGCATAAAAAAAGTGCTATTCATTCAAATATTTATAAGCTAAAATGGAAAACTATTTTGTTGTCATTTGCTCTTTATGGAATATTTTGAAGAGAATTTAAAAACCAAATCATATAATTTAAAATTTAAAAAGGTTTTATTCTTAAAATAAAATAAACAATACATCTTTAAATAAAATAAATAACTTCATATCTATCAGTCTATATATATATATGTATATATATATAACATATCAATATAAAAGTCAAATATAATTGACAAGGAATGAACTAGTAAATAGTAGAATGACAAGTAACTGACCATTTTATACAACAGTATTCATTATGTGTATAATACCATATGCTTTCATAGAAAGACAAATAAATTGTATATGAAATTCTCAGCAACGAAAATGAAAATCTTTAGACAAGCACAAATAACAAAAGATTATATATGTGTGAGGCTAGAACACAAATATTTATACGAATTACACAATAACAGGCTATGAAAAATTGTTACGCCAAGGATATCAATCAAATCTAAAAGAAATGAGCAAAACCTAAAAGGAAATTAACATTCTGAGATTAGCTTTATCAAAGAAGATACTCAGGATATTATGTATCATATAATTAACTGCTCTCAATATGACTGGATCCAAGACAAAAACACATCTAACATTGTATTCCAATAATTCTCAGAGTAGACGAAATAACTTTCTGTTTATAGTCTGTAAATTCAAATAAAATAAATGCATTCATATATCTGATAAAAAAAAAAAAATATTTGGCAATGTAGATAGTTTTATATAAAAAAAAATCGAGTATAAATATATCTATATATACAATAGTCAAATTTATTCTTGTTTAAAAATATACAATTATTTCTAATTGAAATTGAAATATCTTAATAAATTTTAAATAGCTGCAAATTTATTATTGATCACTTTCATATTTAGTCTAATTGGAATTTGTTTAATTTTGATTCTTTTTGTTATTATTTTATGCATAAAAATCTATTATTAAAACTTTTAATAAAATAGTTACAAAGCTATTCATTTTAGGGGAACAATAAATCTGATTGATGATTTATTATTGTGTTCTTTAGGCCATTGTCGATTGGTATATGGCAATACGCTCAATAAAACTCAATAAACTACTAATTGCATATCCTGGAACTAGTGAACTAGAACTGTCTCAATTCCTAACGAGATTTTTAAAAAGAAGGTTGGATGTTTAAAACTGGTCCAAGATCAAGTGATGGATACAAATGGCGATGGTTCACGTTAGATGACCGCAAACTTATGTATCTTTTGAAGATCCCTTAGTATGTATTACTTCACATTATTAAAAATAATTATTAAGTGCATTAAACATGTGCAATAGAAATAATATTATTATTTAAATTTAATTATCTAAATTTTGATAATAATTCATAAATGCTGTGCGAATCTATTTATAATACCGTATACTTTATGTGTAATATAGTCGCTAATTGTAAGTTTTTCAAGAGTCTCTTAAATTTTGATTATCTACTAAAGTTTTGTAAAACTCATAATTTTTTGTGATAATAATAATAATAAAATTTTACTGAAGGAATTTTATATAAAATTCTCTAAAAGTATTCTGCAAAAAAATCCTAATGTGTTTGTTTTTAAAAGTATTGCCGCTGTACTAATGCATTTTTTTTTTTTTTTTTTTTATTTTTGCTTTTATCAACTTAATTGCTGTAGATAAAATTTCACTCAATTTGTATTCTTTGAAATAAAATAGATGTTGGATGTCATGTTGTTCAATTTACTTTGAAGTTGAAGATGTCATGATATATAATATATTTTAGTTTTAGAATTTTTTTATAAATAATGTCTCCAGAATTATTATGTCTGTACGTAGTCTCTATTATGTCTGTAGAATTTTTTATCAAATTTATCAAAAAATTTCACTTAAATTTTATAATCTATAGTAATTTATGGTCATTCTATAAGATGTTAATAGTAGCATGCAATGAATAATTTTTATTAATCAAAAAATAAGAATCATATTACAATTTTCCTAGAAAATGTATCATGCAAAAATATAGAGGTTGAATATATTTTTTTGCTACTTTTACATAATTTTTAGTATTATATACACTATAGTATTGTTTGAACCAAGTATGCTACATTGAAATTTTTCAGTTTGAGATTATAAGTTATAATCCAACATTTTTGAAATCACCTCTTTTTGAACTTCGTTCAAACTAAAACACGATTCATGTGTTTTTGCTGAATCTTATATTCTTTAATTTTTAATCTTTTATAAGAATTATATTTTCATTATTTGTGTAATAATTCTCTCTTTTACTGTGCAAATGCAGGCTATTAATTTAAAATAAAAATTATACAGATATTTTTCCTTTTTTATGTTGATATTTATTTTAATATTGATAATGTTTGTGCCTTGGGATTTATAATTGTTAGTAATGGTATGTTTCCATGTGTGATTAACCCAATTTATCTTCAAAATTTTATAATATAGATATTCAGAAAGTATAGCAAAATACTATTTTAGTTTTCATTGGAAAATGTTTAATGAAAAACAAGGAATCAATCATGCACAGCAGTATTCAAGAATTTTATTTTGTAACATATTGCCATTCCATCAAATACCATTGTGAAACAGATGGAATGCCAATAAATCATGAAAAGTTCTTGTAATAGTGTAGTAATAAAAATACATTTTATCCATATTTTTATCTGAAAACTAATTTTTAAATATTTCATAAACATACTCTGTTTAAATTAACATGAAATCAAAATAATCATTAAAACAAATATTTATTAAAGAAAATTAAAAATATCTTTATTGAAATTTTCATGCACTGTTATATAATCTAGATTGAGATTTTCAAGTCTTGAAAACTTCCCAGGAACCTAAATCAGAATTTGATTCGCAATAAAAGTAACCAACTGATAAATATAATTTAAATTTATCTTATAAAATTTTTGAAAACCCAACATCGAAATTAAAAATGCTATATTAATATGAAATTAAAAATTGGTGTAAAATATTTGCACAATAAAAAGTGTTAAATTTCACTTTTAAATTGTTTATTATGCTATTAATCAATGTAATAAATAATGGCTATTTATGTGCAATGCCCATTAATGAATAAATTTAATGAAGTATTAACTTTGATATATTATTTATGAGGCCGAATAAGGCATGCTCCATCTATGAAGAACAGAAATTTAATTATTTCAAAAATACTTAAAAGTAACGCTGAAGTTAAATAAATTCAAATTTGCTTTGCCTTTTAGGATCCACATATCCCAAAGGAGAGGTATTCCTTGGTTATCATGCAGACGGCTTTGTTGTAAGAAAGGTGTTCCTCCAGGCATGAAGGAACAAGGCTTTGGCTTCATGACATACAAAAAGATAGAATTTTCTTATTCGGGTTCAAAAAAAGATGAAGATAGGACAGAATGGATGAAAAGTGCTGCAGAGTGTTATAGATAGGCCTTTTTAACCCCCGCATAACAATTCTAGAGTTTTTGCTTGGTAAAATTATTTGCTTTGAGGATCATACCATTTTGATTTCTTAATATAAGGACTGGAATTTAATAGTAGCAATTGTTTATTTTGTACAGATATGAAACAAGTATTTTCCCCAAAAAGTTTCTTAAATTTTTATATAAGAAACTATTTTTCACATTATATGTGCATAAACTTTTTAAGTCAGACAAGAAACGATTTTTTATGGGACTTTATACTGAAGTTTTCCAACTCAGTAGTAAGAGTCCCACATGGGTCTTTGATAGAAAACTTTCTTCTGAAAAACTGACATTTTGTAATGGAAGGCTTACATATATTGCGTTACAATAATCATCATAGAAAGTCTCCTTTTGTTGCTGAAAAGCTGTAATTGCGTACAGAACTTCCCTTTGCACACTAGTCAGCTGTTTATACACTGGGGCTTTCTTTACTCATCATCTAATTTTGCAATTTATCCATAGCCATAGGAAATTATAAAAATACTTTAAATCACCAATTGTTAGTAATTTTAATAATGATATTGCCACTGAAATTATTATAAATCTTGAGCTTTGAACTTTGAGATCATCCAAAGTTATTTAGAGGTATTTGTGACATTGTCATGCCTGGGATAAATCTTTCATCCTATTAATTCCTGATTTTGAAGATAATTACCATAAAGATTACTAGCTAATATGACAGGGAGTTCTGTTCCTCTTATTATTATTATGTGCATTTGTTGAAGGAGAATTAATATGGGTAAATAATAAAATAATAAACAATTGATGTGAAATGTAAATAACAAAAATATGGTTTCTACTAATGATTTTATAATTATATTGCCATTAATGAAATTCCAACTCTCTTATATATAACTTTTTGATTTTATATATTAAAATGTTCATATTTATATATTATGGTTTGAATTAAAAGTTACAATTATGCCTTCATTTAAAAAAACAAAAATATTTTATTTTGTAATTCTTTTTATATACTTAAATATTCATATAAAATTATGTTAATCAATATTAAATAATGTATCAAAAATTTCTTTCTGATTGCTTTTAATGCTTTTTTTCTCTGAAATATTTTTTTTATATAATAAGAAATATTAACATTATTATTCACATTTTAAAAGCAAGTTATCTTTTGAACGATATGCTCTTTGCAGACTGTTTATGTGCTTTAAAAACAGGCATATGAAATACTTTTATGTTTGTGCTACATTTTTCTTATTTATTAATGTAAAGTAATTGGTGTTTTTAGAATTGGCATTTAGGTTTTCTGTTATTTAAAATTTGTAGTGAATTTGTAGTGTACAAAGAACTTTAAGCAAAGTGTTTATTTTTTTTTAATTTGTTTATTTAATAATACTATCAAATTCATAAAGATGAAAAACTGTAAAAATAATAATAATAATTAACCTTTCATATGCAAAAGCAATTCATTTATAAATTTTGCCAATGAATAAAAATAAAAATTTTAAAAAAACATATTATATTATAAACAAAATGTTCTTACTTTCTTTGAGCATAAAAAAATTTTTCTCATTTTTGAGCATAAATAAATGTACTTTCTAAACTCTTTTATTTATAATACTCAGTTTCTTTTCCCTAAAAATAATTAATTATTTATAGTTAGTATTTTGTATATCTATTGATTGTTCATTTATAGTATTTTAAGTTTTATTATTTACTACACATTTATTAAACTGCTTTTATGTGTTCTATTTTTATTCCAAATCTAGTCAATTTTAAAATGTTATTGTTTATTAAATAATGCATGTTTCAGTTTTAGAATTGATTTCAGAAATTTAGGAGTATTTTTGTTACAAAACACCTTTGTGTTATTTCCTGTGTAAAAATTTGCATGAAATAAAACTTATATCTTTTACTTCAGAAAATTTTGTATTTTTGTGTCTATTTTATCTGTTTTTTATTATGATTAATGAATTTTTATTTCTGTTCTTTTGTGTACAGTTTTTTTTTTTACTTACTTCTATTTATAATGCTAAATTAATTACTGTTTTTTATATACCGATTCTTATTAAATAAGAATTTGTATTTCAGGTAATAATTTTTTTAATATTGATTGGCTACAGCCTGGAATAAATTGAAAAATTTTAGTCAATTGTTAAAAATCAAAAAAGCAATAATTAAATGTACGTTCATGATTATGATCAATTAGAAGTTCTGAGTTTTTAATTAATCAGTAATAATAAAAAGAGTACACACTTGGGAAAATATTAAAATACATTGTTCAGTTTTTCTATATATACACTTTATATCTTTCAAGAAATGAATGCATAATAATAATTTTGCTATAGATAAAAATATTTGATTTAGATGTCATAAAACATTTATAATAGTATTGTTTGTTTTTTATTTATCTGAATAATAACAAAAAATTGTTCTGAAATATACTTCTGATGATATTATTATTTATGTTAAATTTTTGTATTTTTATTCTTTAATAAAGTCGTGGATCATAACTTTTTGTATCTGATTTGTAATTGAGTTTAGAAATGTAAAATAAATAAGAAAACAGTATGCATATAGTTTTACTATAGAAAGCATTTGTGCTTGACATTACTTCATGAGGTGAAATTTAATGTAGAAATGTTTTATAAATTATAACCATTTGTCATATATGATATATAATCCTAAAATAAATTTCGATTTTTATTTTTTTCTAAAGTAGGAGAGGAAATCTTAATTCCTTCGTATATAAATTTTCAGTTTGCTATATTTTCTTAAATGAATTACATATTTATTTATTATTAAAAAATTTTTCTTCTTTTTAAAGTATCATTGCATTTTATTATTTTTTAATTTTATACAATTTGTTTTTAAGTTTATTAATAAAAAATCATTTAATTGAACAAAATTTTAAAAGTTAAATACCTGTAGTAACTTCTATTAATTTATTAAGTCAAAGTTTAAAATATTATTAATAATGTTTAATTATTTTTAAATTTTTCAGTGCGGCAGCAAATTCATAATGAAAAAGAATTCATTCGCTAATTCATTTATTGAGTGATAATCTTACATTAAACTCTCAACCATCTGCTTGATCTTTATTTTTTCTTTTTTCATGGTGAATTGTAATCATATAACTTTTCAAGTTTGAAACAACATAGAGTTAAAAACGGAAAAATACCTTTGGTAAACATTTGAAATATTTTTGCATCATTCATCTAGTTTCCTCATGAATCCTATGTGTGTTTTCAAAAAAAGTAATATTTGCTTTTAAATTTTTTTCATATTTCAGTCTTAAATACACATTGTTTATAATATACTATTTATTTCTGTTTTAGTGTGTACTGATTATGATTATTTATTTATATTACAACTTTAAAATCAGTGTAAATAAAAAATATATGTTATTTATAAAAATTATGAATATAAAATTGATTTATCCTTTCTCCCATTGTTTTCTTAAAATTAACATATAACTCCTTTTCTTGTTTTTTACAAAATGAAAAAAATAAATAAAATAATTATTTTCCAATTTATATATTATTTTTGCTTATAATTTTTAAATTGTCTTTTATACACATGTTATTTCTTATTTTTTAGAAAATTATAATTTTATCATTAGTTTCAATGTTTCTTATTTTTCAAAAACATTGAAATTTTATGTTTTACTAAAAATACTTGAGGATATTATAGTGTTTTTTTAATATACTCATTGTTTAATTTGTGCTGTGAAATTATTAAAGCAGGAAGCTACTGCTGTGATGAAATAATAACTAAAAATTTGTAAATATGAAAAACCTGATGTTATATTTTTAATATTTCAATAATAAGTCTTTTCATATCACCTAACTAGAAGTTTTATCTGAAATACCTGAAACTTACAAAAATGTAATTTTCTTATAAATGTGATAGAATAAAAATTGTTATCAACATATCTAAAAAAAAGAAAAATGTGTTGTCAACTGTTAAGGGTGCATTATAAAAATCTTTTACTTGATTTCAGTGACTATTCTTTTTTATGTATTAATCCTTTTCTTTTACTTAACGAAAAATTACATTTCCATTTTGTTTTTTAAGAAGTAGTAATTTTGCTTAAGAAGTAGTTTATTTGTTTATTTTTTATGTTGGTTGGATACATTTAAACCAAAACCAGTTATGCAATTTAAAAATATGCAGCCAAGAATATATTAAATTTTTGTTGGATATTTCTTTTCAAAATTGTTACAAAATGTCTTCACAAATTAAATTTATAATATTTTCTGTAGAGTATAGGCAGTAATATTATCTTTATAAACAATTTTAAATGAATTTAGGGAAAAAAAGTGATATAAAAATTTTAAAAACGGTTATAGTTTAAATTCATCATACAATGATTTTTTAAAAATATGAATTGTGAAATGAAATTGAAAAGCTATTGAGCTATCCATAGATTAACAGTTGATATCCATTCCAAAGAATTTTGAAAAAATATATCACTGTATTCTGAATATAAAATAGCAAAAGAAGCTTCATTAAACGCAGGTATGGATGTATATTTTTGTAGCTGATGTTTTGATAAAATTATTCTTGTTGTAAGTTTCAGCTAAAGGTTAACTGAATGTGGACTATATTTGTAAATGAAATGTCTTTTTTAACTAGAGTTATATAAAATTAAAAATGAAGTTTATATAAAAACCTTTGTCATGGAAGTTGAAACTCAATATTTTCATTACATAATAGTTACTATATCACTAAAAATATCATCAATTTAAAGTAACTAAAATTTAGTATGTATTGTCCGGACCACTCCATTGCATGGAAAATTGGCAAGAGACCAAGTCAGACTGATTCATAAAGAGTGCTGTAGGGTTGGAAATGTCATTTATGAGGGATTTTACATTTTAATAATTCAAATTTTAGATTGCATGATATTAAAAGACAAACTAAATGAAAAAATTCCACACTAACTATTATACTTTTTTCTTTTCAAAAGCAGCTTTCTGCAGCATCTATGTGACTTGCAGATTGATTTGTACTTAATCAATTTATCCATTTATGGTGTTAAACCAGATGTTTATCTTTCCATGTTATATGTGGTCGGACTATTGTTTATTTATCTTATGCAGTTCTTTTTTTAAACTTTTATTTTTATGTAATGAAAGACTAGTTCAGTTGTATTTTAATTAAACATAGATTTTTTTAATATAAGGTATCAACATAAAAAAAATGTCTTGTCATATTTAAAAAATACAATTTTGAATCTAAGGAAGTCAAGTTATTGTTTAAATTAGTTTTATTTTTACTAAATTTTAAGCATAGAACTAAAATCATTCCAATTTTGTGATTTTTATGTTAATTAAGTATTACCGAATTTAAGTTTTTTTTGTTTTATTTTATCAATGCTCATTTCATGGAGTCACAGTTTAAAAAAAAAAAAACAGTAATAAAGGAATAAAAATGTGCCTGTAATTCCATATGACTATTGTCAGAGAATTCATAAATCTAGGGAAATGAACAAGAGATGATGATAAAAATATAAACTTAAATTCTGTATATAATAAATGGTCAGTATTTTTATTTCATGCATCTGCTCTTTTTGTGTGTATCGAGTTAAAATAAATGTCATTTATCTTGTTATAAGTAATAATAAATCCATTGATCTTGGTGTAACAAACAAGACAACTGTCAAATGGAGATGCAATGAATATTTAATCATACTTATCACTTTTTTAATGTCAATACATAATAAATTTATATATAAGAATATATAATGGTTCTAGTTAGCATTGCTTTAAAATTCATGTAATTTTAATCTATTAACTAGATGTTATTATTTAAAAGATTAAGTAGATTTTTTAATCACTATATGGGAAAAATTCTCTCCTATTAATAACATTCATATTATACATTGTTTGCTTATAAATTTTTCATGATATAATGTCAGCTATACTTTAGTATGGTCATCCACTAAAACATCTTTGGAATTATGAAATTAATGATACTATCATTACATGATATTCTTATATGAAATTATTAGCTCAAATTTCATTAAATTATAGTTATTTCATTTCTGCCTTGAGATGTTTTGAATGTGATCTTGTTCTGGTTATACCAGATAATACTATTACTGCTTGTTTAGGCTTTGCTGTCATGGCCCTTTCTCTGCTAAGATTTGACATGCACCCATTTAGCAAAGATTTTGATGCAGACAATGTCCAAACAAAATTTTTCACTTTCAAGCAGGATGTATATCAAATTGGGTTTATTCTAAAGGGAATGAGGGTACTTCTTTCATCAAAAGAATGTTTTTTTCTTGGTATATTATACTGTTGTTATAAGTGTAATGTATTTTTTAATAATAGTATTTTAGCTATGTGTTAAATATATATTATATTCAAATAGTAGTAATTTAAACAAAATTTCAGGAGATGCTGACTAATTGAAAGTTACTGTAGAAGTCTTCAGAATTAATATTGTACTAAAATCTTAATCTCAATCTTATATTGCCACATATCAATTTTATAATGCGTATTTATTAAGCCTTCATACATGTAAAAAATGTATGTTATACACTTGTTACAGTTTTTTAGATTCTTATTAGAATAATGAATATTTAGCTATTATGACATTATTTTAACAGATTATTATTCATTGCATCACTATTGTACTAAATCATTGCATGTGATTTTTAAAATTGTGTGTGTGAGAAATATTTTTATAGGACAAATTCACTCATGATGATTAGCGTTGTTGCAAGAACTGGTGATTTTTTCTTTTTTTTTTGTAGAAATGTTTTTAATAAATGTTTGATTAGCATTATAGTTAAAAATTACCATAACATGACTAGCATCTAACTGCCTGAAAATGGAACATCCTAATAATTTATAATTTAATTAATGTATCATTTTATATATTGAGTATATTATATTAAAATATATGTAATAAGTATCATGTCAAGATTAATTTTCTTTTCATTTTTTTAAAATGATTATTTACAGGATGATCCATTTAGATTATTACCGTATTTGCTTATAACTTTTTGATAAATCTCAACAAAATATACTGTAAGTTTTAAAATTGTGCACTTAATTCTGCAAAATTATTTTGTCAAAGCAAATGTTGGAAATATCTACTATTTTCTTGTAAATATAACTGAACACCTTCTCTAATATTTTCTGTAGAATATGTACAGTAACATAATTATTCTCCATCACTTCACACAATATTGAATATTTTTCAACACTTTTGTAATAAGATAATGGCATGGTAATGATTTAAATGGATTCCTTGTTTAATGTATGCATATTGGCAGTTAAATTAAAATTTGTCAAACATTTATTCATGATAAATTTTTTTGATTAAATATTTGTAAAAACTTTATAATCGTGTTAGTTAAATTTTTAAATTAAATCATATGTAGGTATCTTTGTAAAATTCACTTTTATGTATGTATATGTGTGCATAACATAATTTATTGATTGTCATGATTGTAGCTTTTTCTATAATATATTACGATGGTCTGTGTGCTTAGCATATCAACTGTATCATTTAATTTTTTCTATTAAATTCTTAATATTTCAGATTAAAAAAATTTTATTTTATGTTTCTGTAATGGAATTATGTATGGAGTTATTTTTATTATTAGTTATGACATTGGTTTCTAGACTTTTTACCTTAAGCTCCTTCTCTTGAAAATTATGTCGGGCTTCCAACTTTTTTTATCATTAAATAAATTTAACTTTTTAATATTTTATTTACTTTTATTTTATATATTAGCAATATAAGAATAAAGCAATGTTTAAATATTAAGGAATTTTTGTCTGCAAAAAATGTTGAGATAAATCAAGATTTGTATTGATATACATCAATATATAATAAATATTTATTTTTGTGATAAAATAATGACAGTAAAAAAATATAAATGATAATCTATGAAATAGGTGCAGACTATTTAAACGAAATTTTTTTTTTTTCATCTGATATACTGTCAAGAAATATTTTGCTGTTAACTGAAAATGATAGTAGCCAAATTAAAGGGAAAAGAAAATTTCATTCTTTCACAAATAACTATATAACAGAATTTAAAAATATCTAATGATTTCAAATTTCAAATTAATAATTCAGAAATTTTGAACAGAAAAGTAGTTTTAAATAAAGTGTGTTTTTCCATACTTTTAAATTTATTTAAGGTAATTTAATTCTATATTTAACACATTCATCTCCCACCCCTATTTCAACTTCATCAACTTCCTCTTCCCATTTTAGACCTGGTTGAGGATTATTAGATTGAACATTTACTAAAAATTTGTCCAAAGAACTTTGCTTTTACCTCCTCCTCCAGAATGTTTCGAATTATAATATTGTCTAGTCATGTCAAACAGTGTTATTATGGTATATTCGGGGTGATAATTATATGCAAAAATTCTTGACGTTCATGTAGGTGGTAAAGATTTTGATGCATGTGAGTGGTATACCAAACAAAATTTTTGACTTTCCAGACAGGATGTATATCAATTGGATTTATTCAACATCGGACTTGCATTCTGTGTGTATCTGGAATTGTTAAATAAAAAGCACAAAAATTAATTTATTTAATATTAATTTTTAATTATTAATTTATTAATTTTTTTGTCGCCTCTCAAAGTATCAGTATTGGTTACTGTCAAAGTATTATCCGCACTACTGTAAAACAACTCTTACAGCACTGATCCAATCTTTTGATAGGTTGATTGAGATATGGGCCTTAGTTCCTACATCGAATTTTCTTTTTATGGCCTTAATCCCCAAAAGCCTTCCTCGAAGTGGTAATTTTAATTTTTGGAACAGGAAAGTCACATGGGACCATATATCAGATGATACTGTGCTTGGTCCATGACATTCGTTTTGTTTCATGAGGGTGGAGTCCGTAGTTGCTCGGCAAATCATGTCTTCAGCGACCTGCTTTCGACGGTCTTTTTGGACAAAAATTGACTCATTGCTGATTTATGTCCAAAATATCCAATTATAATGTTATGAACAGACTTGGACAGATACTTTAATCTTTTTTTAGAGGTCATTTCAAGATAAAGGGATGGGTTTTTTTCAGGGGGTGACACCCCCGTTTGCATGTTATATGGAGGAAAAACTGGGTGATAATTCTATGCTAAGTTTTTGACATCCATGTATTCCGTAAAAGGGTTTGATGCATGCTAGTCATATACCAAACAAAATTTCCCACCAGAAGCATGATTATCAATACCATTCAACTTTCTATACGTCACAATCTCTTTGTTTCTGAAAACAGTTCCTACAACGGGTTCAGTTAGCAGATTAATGTCCAAGCCTTATTGCTTGTAGTTGCTGATATTACCACTAGACCACAAGTCGGGCGTGAATTGTAATTTTTTTTCCATTCTGAAATGAATCGAACAATTATACAGATATTTGCCTATAAGTTCCCTCAATTTCATGAAGAAGGCAGTTTTCATGGAATTGGTGGAACCGTTCTGTGAATACAGAAGAAAAAAAGCCGATTATAAGTAATTGGTTTTGTATTGGTATAATTGTCATGAATATTAAATATATTAGGAATTAAATAAAGTTTTGTCGACATATGTCCCATCATCGCTTAAATTCTTCCTCGGGATTTATTTAAACTCATTCAATTAACGGAAACATTACATAAGACATTGCAATGGAATATGCGACTAATAACAATAAGTGGCAGTGGGGCTCTTCAAGTATACAAAATATGGTATTGATTATTATTTACATTCTTTTATTGATGCATTTCTTGAATATATTTATAAAAATGAATAAAATCATAAATATATGTGTATATATCGCAAAATATAATAATGAATTGCAAAATGGATCAAACTTATTTTATGCATGATGTTTGGACAACACCTTTTCATTCCAAAAGAAATGACAATTTTTTACATCCTTATGATAGCAGACAAAATAATGACACATATAAGCTTAAAAATTCATTTACTAAATTGAACCTGATGGCACAACTTGGTGTAAAAGAAAATTGATCATCTCTAACATCCAAGTGAGTTTAAAACATTGGCACCATTTCGATTGTCTCATCAAAATCAAAATCATTTTCTTCCATGCTTGTACCCGTTTCTACGTGCGAATGCAAAATTATGTCGTTGACTGTGTCTTCCTAAATCGGCCAATGCCAGCATGTGGAAAGGAAGTCCAATCACAACAGAGAGGGATGCCAAAAAGCCAAGCATAACACTGAACTTGATATCCTACAGGGAAAAAAAATTCAATTATGAGTGGAGCTTATTTAATGAAAGAGTAATGCTGTTAATAACTTTGCAAACCGTTGTTTCTATGATTGTTGGCGCATATATATATTTATTTAAGAGTAATGCCCTTCTTCGTATAAAAAACTAGATGGTACACGTATTAAATGTTTTTAAGAAAATAATTTATTTAAATAATATAAATCATTACATAGTTAAGTAACTTCTTTCTTGCTAAAATTTGGTATTTATAATAACATGGCAAACTGTTGTTGTTACTTAAGACTTTTACAACCAATCCATACAAATTTGGCCACCACTGTAGAAAAAAAAGGTGACATCAAAATGTTTTTACAAATGAAGAATTATTCACATATATTTATTTACATTTGGCTGGGTGGGCACCTGCCACGGAAAACTATGAAAAATTCTAATTTTAAATAAACGATTTCTGAAATAAATTTTAAAAATTAAATGGTTAATTTTTTTAAAATGCAAAAATTTAGGAATTCACCTCAACATTTAATATTAATTTAACAGAGCTATTAATTTCATTATTTTCATTTTCGAATACCATCAAACCAAAAAGTAAAACCAATTTTCAAAAACACCAGCGGCTTGTGGAAATTTCAATTTTTTTTTCTTTTTAACGTTGCTGGCACTGTCCTGACATATGTGTGAAATTTGACGTCAAAATATTCAATAAATGTTTGAGTTAAAAGCTTGGCTTTGTGAGACGTTAAAAATGATCTTCGGCGATTTTCGAAATGTCTGAATGAATTGAGCAAAAAACTTGCATTAAATTTTGTTTTGCTGAAACGTATAGAATGTTCCAGAAGGTATTCGGTGAGCATTCTTATATATCGGAAAGAAATTTTTAGAAGTGGTATAAACAGTTCAAAGAAGCTTTGAGGCGGTACACGTTGAAGAAAAGAGCCCTCTGGTCGACCCTCAAACCCCAAACCGACGAAGCGACGTCCAAAAATTAAAAGATTTGAAGCTTGCAAAACCAATGATTCAATAAAGACATTGCTGATGATATTGGAATTCCAAAATGATATGCAGCCTTTCCCATTTTGGCCTCAACGTAAAACTGGATTGGTACTGAAAACAATGAATACGCAATCACACTGCATTGATTCTTCGTGACTTTTCAAAAAATGAAACCCATATCGTTCCAAATCACCGCATTCACACCGTGCGACATCTGGCTATTCTAAACACCCAAGAAACTCCGGGGGATCACCGCTCTTGAGTCGATTGAAGAGATTTAATATAATCGCCTCCTCGCTTTGAAGGCCAACCCTTACGATGAACTTTTTAACATGCATTGAGGATTGGAAAAATGTTGGCATAAGGGCATTGTCCGAGGGGATTACTGTTAAGGCGATGAAATAAATTTGGAAATAAATAAAAAGAGTTTTTGAAAAAAAATTATTGGTCTTACTTTTTGAGCACAGTATTTTCCTAGCCTAGAGTCCAAGTGCAGTGACCTTTTGTTATTTTTTGTGGTTTTCTCTTCTCTCTGAAATTGCCTGATGATATTAATTCTTTTTCTCAGTATTTTTTTATTTATCAATAAACATCGTTGAATGAATTGTGGAATAAGACATGTTTTCCTCTTGTATAAATAAAAAACAAATTATTGTTCATTGATATCTAAATAATTCATGGGAAACATTTAATATTTACAGAAGGATCGTTTAAAATGCGACGTTTTAGCGAATCACGAGAATTATGTTTAAGAAAATGGAAATTTTATACCAAGTTTGTGACACAAATATCAAATAAAAAAAATGCACTTAAATTTTATTGTTATATTTGTAAAATAAGTATTCTATATTTTTTTCTTAATTCTAAATAATTACTGATTATTTTAAAAAATAAATCTCGAATGTTATTCATTATTTTTAATTTTACTAAAAACATAACGAATGCTTTTCATGAATTTTATTAAATAAAATCTTTGATAGAAGCTTTATTTTTTTTAAGCTTGCTTCTACATTTGTTTTGAGGTTTGAGGGAAAATTTATGAAAAGCATTAATTTTACAAAAGAAAAAAAAAAAAAAACTTACTTTTTTTTTACTTATTAGTTTATCAGCAAAAATGCGTTTTTAAATAGAGTATTTTCATAAGAATAAAAATTTGTATAAGATTAATTATTGCATAAAAATAAAAACTTGTTCAAGAATATTATTTTCAGAGATTTGAAAATTAATAATAATACAAATATTTCTTTAAAAAATACAAGAATACTTTTGCACTCAAAAAAAAAAACATTAAAAGATCTAAACTAATTTTATTATTCTTATTTATCTAGAAGAAATGCTATCAAATATTACTCATTTTTAAGCAATGCTAGGAATACATCTTTAGAGTTGTGTGATAATTTTTTTCACTCCATTTCTCCATCTAAGAGAGAATTTATGTCTTTTTTTCCATCAGAATGAAATGTGAGCGTATGTAATTTTGTCCCCTATCAATATATGTCAGTATATAGTTCAATATTTATAAGACTAATGAAAATTTTTCATCAGTTAGCTTAACTTCCTAGCATTCTTAAGCCTAATGAAAGACTTTCATTAGCAAAGGCCATACTACTGTGTCCAAAAGTAAGACCAGTTTTCAATTTAAATTTTCCGGGTATATGGTATTACAACTTCTTTTCTTTTTTAGGTTGTTGGCACTGTCCTTGACATTTGTGTGAAATTTGACGTCAAAATATTCATTAGTGCATGAGTTACGCTTGGCTTTGTGAGATGATAAAACTGATTCCGGCGATTTTTGAAATGTCTCTTCAATCGACTCAAAACGGTGCCCCGTAAGTGATCTTTTGTGTTTAGGGAATAGCCAGAAGTAGCACGATGCTAAATCAGGTGAATAGGGTGGTTGTGGAACGATATGGGTTTCATTTTTGGCGAAAGAGTCACGAAGAATCAATGCAGTATGAGGTGGGCATTCAGTGTTTTCGGTACCAATCAAGATTTGACGCGTTTCATGCCCAAACGTCTTTTTAAAAATGGAATTTTGAAATTCCAACATCATCAGCAAGGTATCTAATTGTAAATCGAAGGTTTGCAAGCACCAAATCTTTAATTGTTTGGACGTGAGCTTCATCGGTTGAGATTGGTGGTCGAGCAGAGGGCTCTTCGCTTTTCAACGCGTTCTCTGGCCTCTTGAACTGTTTTTACCACTTCTAAACATTTCTTTCCGATATAGGAATGCTCACCGAATGCCGTCTGTAACATTCTATACGTTTCCGTAAGCAAAATTTAACGCAAGTTCTTTACTCAATTAATTCAGATATTTCAAAAATTGCCGGAATCAGTTTTAGCGTCTCACAAAGCCAAGCGTAACTCAAGCACTAATCAATATTTTGACATTAAATTTCACACAGATGTCAAGGACAGTGCCAGCAACCTAAAAAAAGGAAAAACAAATTGAAATTCCATAAGCCCCGGAATTTTAAATTGAAAATTGGTCTTACTTTTTGGACACAGTAGTAATCGAAAGCAAAGTGGTATCAGTTGATAAATAAAAAGTCGTTGGGTTTTTTTTTTTTTTTTACTTCATTTTTTAAAAACTTGAATTTAAAGGTTTATAATAAAAGAAGAATTTAATAAGTTCCTTATTATTTAATGTCAGCTAGTTTGTGATTGTACAATGAAATCGAATCACGATACGTACTTGAAAAATGTCTCATTTATCTTTTGTTTGAAATGCTACTTTCTTTCTTTTCACTTACCTGGTACTGATCTTCCGAATTCGCTTTCATATTTCGTAAGCACGCCGGAGAATCATACCAATCACAGCAGGAATGATGAAGACATGGAAAGTTAGAAAAGCAGTCCAGACTTTACTCACAAAATCCACGTAATGAGAAGGTTAGAAGGTAAATAGAAAAAATCGTTTTCAAAATGGCGTGACAATAATAAGTAAACTATAAGTGAACAATTCTTTTTTTTCAATTCCTTCTATTAGCTCAAACCTCCCTATATATATCTTGTTCAAATTTTCAATCGTTCATAAAATACTTTTTATTCATCCACTGAAATTCAAATACATTTTTTTTTACTTGTAGTGGAGGACGCTGGAAGTTAATACAGTTTTTCAACTATTAATTCAGTTATTAAATTTAATTAATTAATTTTTGTTTTTTCTAGATTCAAGTTGTATTTATATATATACCAATAGATGGTGCCTGATAAACTTAAAAAATGAATGAAAATTATTTATAAAGGACTTTCTGCAATAGAGTGAAAATAAAGTAGGAATTCACTTTAAAATGTTTTTTTTTAAGATACCATCTTGTGTGTGGTATCAATAAATATTGATGGCTAAAAGAATTATTATGGGAAAAAAATGAAAAACACTCTCAGATCTAAAATCAGCTTTAGTTCATTAAAAAAATAGGTGAAACACATGCAAAAGGTTAATATTTTATATAATATTTTTTAATAAAATATGTAAGGTACATAACATTCAACATGAAAGAATAAAAATAAAATATTCTGAATTAATATAAATCGTTTGTTGAATTACACTGGAAGTGACAAAAGTCATGGGATAGCAATATGCAAATTTTCAGATGGCAGTAGCATCGCGTAGAACAGGTCTAATGCGCAGTGCTTTCGCAGAGCTTTCATTTCTGTTCAAGTTATTCATGTGAAGAGGTTTTGACGTGATGATGACCGCACGTCGGAAATTAACAGACTTTGAACGCGGAATGTTAGTTGGAGCTAGACGCATGGGTCATGCCATTTCGGAAATCGTTAGGGAATTCAACATTCCCAGATCCACTGTGTCAAGAGGTGCCGAGAGTATGAAATTTCAGGCATAACATCCCCCCATGGATAGCGCAGTGGTCGACCGTATGCACTTAACGACCGAGACCGGCGACGTCTGCAAAGAGTCGTAAATTCTAACAGACAAGCAACACCGCATCAAATAATCGCAGAAATCAATGTGGGACGTACAAGGGACTTGTCTGTTAGAACTGTGCGGAGAAATTTGGCTTTCTTGGGCTATTCCAGCAGAAGACCGACTCGGAGTGCCTTTAATGACAGAACGGTATCGCTTGCAGCGACTCTCGTGGGCACGTGAGCATATCGGTTGGTCCCTAGATGAATGGAAAACCTGGCCTGGTCCGGGATGAGTCACGATTTTAGTTGGTGAGAGCTGATGGTAGGGTTCGAGTGTGGCGCAGACCCCACGAAGCCATGGACCCAAACTGTCAGCAAGGCACTGTTCAAGCTGGTGGTGGCCCGTACGCGTGGGCTGTTTTTTCATGGCATGGACTTGGTCCTCTGGTGCGACTGGACCGAACATTGACTGAAATGCTTATGTTCAGCTACTTGGAGATCACTTGCAGCCATTCATGGACTTCATGTACCCAAACAACGATGGGATTTTTATGGATGACAATGCCATGTCACCGGGCCACAACTGTTCGCGATTGGGCTTTGAAGAACATTCTGGTCAATTCCGACGAATGATCTGGCCACCTAGATCGCCCGACATGAATCCCATCGAGCATTTATGGGACATCATCGAGAGGTCTGTTCGTGCCCAAAATCCTGCACCATCAACGCTTTCACAATTATGGACGTTCATCGAGACAGCATGGCTCAATATTCCTGCAGAAGACTTCTAACGACTTGTTGAGTCCATGCCACGTCGAGTTGCTGCACTTCGTCGGGTGAAAGGAGGGCCGACACGATATTAAGACGTATCCCATGACTTTTGTCACTTCAGTGTATGTTGTTTAAATTGAAAAAATATCTGAATACTATTCGTTTTGACAGTAGAAAAATGCTGCTTTTTGCCAAATTTTTGCGGCCTGATGGCCAATTGGGCTTTGCGCTCTGGCCTTTGGTACGACAAGCCCAGATTCAAATCCTGGTGGTGACATGCATGCCTGGTGGTGACAAACTAAACCTCAAACCTTATTAAATGACTGGTTTTGAAATTTATATATCTAATGAACATTAATGAAATTTTTGTAGCATAATGACTGAACATTTATTCTAGAAAATGAGAAATAATATTGCAATTAGAAAATTGAATGTTGCTCTGCTCAATGCTCTGTTGAAGAAAACAAAAAGCATCTTCAAAATAAACTTCACATGAGGATTTCAGTTTTTGTTTACATTTAATTAATGTTATAGTCTGGAATTAATGTTAATCAGAAACAATAATAATTTATCCATAATTAATAAAATAAATAAATGTAAATAATAATTAATATTTCTATTTATTATTAACTTTCTTATAGTCGAACTTCAGCATAAAAATTTAAAAAAATTATAATAAAATATAAATTTTTAATGTTTTTGGGGTTTATAAGAGATTTTTTAAAGAAATATATCAAAAAAAATTAATGTAACTACTAAATATATTAATTAATTTCAATTAATTACATAATTAATAATTAATTTACAGGAAAAATATTAACATAAGGATACTTTGATTTTTAATTTAGAAAAAGAAGTCGACGGTTCACAATAATATAAATAATTTTTAGTGATATTTTTACTGTAATTTTAGTTCTGTTTAAATTATTATCTTTTTTATAATCGTAAAATACATTTATTTTCAATCGGTTCATAATTATAACGAAAAATCTTTAAAAAAAAAGGAAAAAAATTATATACGTAATTAATTTTATTCTTACTAAATGAAAAGAAATATCAAACATCTTTTGTTTGTAAACCTCATACATGAATTCCAATGGCCGGCTCTAGTTCTATTAATATGTTGCTGCAGTTTTTAAATGATGGGTTCTCGATATGAAGTCATTCGTTACTGAACAGTAAAGATATATAGCAGATTCAGCGTTACACAGGCTACTAAAAGGTACTACTAAGGTTCTCTCCCTGGAGAAGAACGTCTTTGTGGTTGTTGTTCTAATGCAGCTGGCAATACAGAGACAGTTAATCTTTTCCCATAAACAAGGGCTGCACCGCTGTTACTTATATAACACTACTCAGAGAGCACGTGTAGCTTGAAGATATGCTACGGATGCGAAAATAACACTACCCCACAACGCTCTACAATCCTATTAGACCAGGACCTACGGTTTAAAATGGATTCGAACCACTATAAACATCCATGACACCCGCCGGAATTCGAACCCGAAACTGTGATACCGAGCGCTATCTATCGGCCATTAGCCCCCTTAAATTTAGCAATCAGACCCCCCGAACATCTCTACAACTTTCCATCTTACAGATTTGCCTTGTTTATTCTCATGTAAGCATATGAATTTTGGTCTTTCTTATCTGGTTCCCAAACGATCTGTTGTGTATCACATCGGAAACCCAACCCACTATGATCATTTCTCTTCTCAAAATGGATCTCTGTTCTATTTACGTTTACCTAATGTAAGAGTGGATAACGAAGTTTTGCTAAATTATACGTCATTTTTTAAGAGTCATTTATCAAAAATTTCAAGCACAAAAGTTATTTTCACAATAATCCATAAGATAGAAGGTGAAAAACATCAAAACACATGTTAAAAATAGATTAATTTCAAAAGTGTAAAATTTATACATTTTAAGGACTGGAAAAAAATTATGAAATTTTTTGTACTTGTTGGACTTGGATCTTTTTCCTCTTTTTCAGAAAAGTATTCTTGTTATCTTCTACTAGTTCTCCATCATATTCTTCTATGAAAGATGGGACAGATTCGAGACTTTCTTCCGAGCATATTACTTCTCCTATGACAGCAACTGTGTTTTTCCATCGCCAACTTCGAAGAACTGCGTCATTTCTTCTGCTAAGTTTTATTTCTTCTGATTCCAAACTCATGAGATCATCACCTTAATTGAAAAAAAAAAAAAATGAAATACACATTTATGAACAAAAAATATTGATTACTGTTAATTATACTTTAAATATAACCTTATATGACATTTTTTTGCTATGTCTTTGGCTATTACGAAACCCACTATTTAAACACCAAAAGGATGTCCAAAAACTCTTTCATTGCTGGTCAGTTGGCATCATTTGGTGATTTACAGCAGTGTCAGCGATCTAATGCATAAAGAAACATCAAAATATCTTTTCAATACACGCAATTCAGAGTAAGTCACTCTTAGTTTTTCCAAATTCAAATTTTAATTTCCATTCAAAAGTATAGCTGCTTTCATTTTACAAAGACCTTACAATACAATTACATCTTTTATATTTTTTTTTTTTTCAAATCTCGAAATAGGGGCTATTGTGATTTGGCGACTTTTTAGTAGCTCCAACTAAGCGATAAATGGTACTTTTTACATATTAACGCCACCGCAGCTACAGATTTGGCGGTTTTTAAGTGGCGCCAATCTACACTTAAAATTTTTGTGACAAATCATAAAATATATAAAACACTTTATTTAAAATCAAAACACTTTATTTAAAAACAAAGTAGCCAATCGGATTTCAGTGGAAAATGGGTCGATATAGAGTTTAACATAGATTCAAAATAGTCTCTATTTTTGGCGCATTGACAGTTTTTATTGGCGCAACCTCTGCTGCGGTGGCGTTAATACGTAAGTACCCGATAAAATCACCAAATGTAATAGTCCGGGTTTCTTGTACTGTTTGCGAGTTCACCTCTTCGCAATCTCAACTCGTTACTTGGTGAACTTTGGCGAAAGAATTTTTGAGTTAAATCTCAACGGCCCTGTTCTGCGATTTTACCTATTTTTTAATGGCTTTCTTTTAAAAAAAATTGAGCAGAGTGCAGTTACATGATTTTGTTGCCATTGTAAGAGCTGTTGGTTGAAGTCTAGAATTCCTGGTACGCCGGAAAAAAAAGTTGCCAATGTTGCAGACCAGAGTATATCGCCAATTCCTTTAGGGTTACAGCAGTTTAATTAGTAATTAAACAGCACACAAATGTTATAATTACACGTTAACTGTAACTGGGTGGCTACCATTTTGTTTGTTTACTTAACGATTTGTCAAACCTGGCGCAAGGGGTAGGATTTTAAATTTATATACCCGACTGTTATATTTTTTTAAAATATTATAATTAAAGTTTGTGTTTAAGTTCGAATGAAGTTTAATCCAAAGCCTTGTCATTATGAAGATAATATGCCGAATCTTGTACTTTTAATTTCTGCATAGCTCGAAATAAAAAAAAAAAACTCGGTTAATTCCTAAATGGGCCAAATTTGGAGATTTTTAAACTTTCTCCAAACATGCAGGTTAAATTGCAATTTTACCTTCATTTGTAACATTAAATAATTATTTGAAGAATATTTCAAACTTTTTGAAATACATTCATATAAAATTAGACTAAATTTAAAAGGTTTATGGCTTTTATATTTCATCGGAATATATATATATTATTAAATATTTCGAATATTTACATTTTTTTCTTCTTAACAAAATAAAGTATGAACGGAAAATAAAGAAATATAATAAAAATTATCAATTGGTATTATACTTTTTTCACAAATTTCAACAATATTACCAAAAAATTAATTTCTTACTTTTATTTTTGATTGGTTCTATCTGAATGTTTTCCATATTTTTGTATATCTTTCTGACTAATTAAAACACACAATTTTGAGAAGAATTTTGAATATACTTGATCTGCTCAGATATGAATTGAATTAATTTTAAATAAATAAAGACCCCCAAATTTGCATAATTATGATTAAGTGCACGTTTTTTTTTTAAACATCAGATGCGCAATAAAATGCTCGTGTAGCTGAATTTATTACAAATTAAATTAAAAATAAATGGTCAAATCACCAAATAGCCGTTGGATTGGGATTTCTCTTGTGGAGCCAACTGAGTGATAAGTCATCAAATGTAGCAACCCGGGTTTCTTATTGTTTGCACCACTTCGTTTACAATTGCAACCGTTACTTGGGCTGACTTCGGCTAAAAGAATTTTGACCCCAAATCTCAATGGTTCTCTCGCTGTATTAATCTTAAATAAGATTAATCTTAAATAAATCAAATAAGATTAATATGCAAAAAAACTGTTCAAGGATTGATATAATTTTTATCAAGCTATAAAAAAACAAAAATAAAGAAATATTTAACAAAAATAATAAGGATACCACGAGATAAAATTCTACCACCAAAATTGGGTGGAATTCAACATCATTGAAAAAATGGATAAAATCATTTTAAGGATTTCATAATCCCAATCCATAATATTAACACTCCTTCTATCAAAAATTTATAATAATCCTATTAATTGGGCCGGCAGACAAAAATAATTGGTGTAATCTTAGATTGTAAATTGAATTATGTTCCTCACATTAACTATCTCAGGGATAAATTTAATAGACATATTCTAAGCACTGTAGTACCCACTTATTTGTAGGAACTCTTATGCCCTTTGAAATAAAAACTCATTTTATCTTGCATGACACTTGCTTTCAATACTTGCATATAAAAAGCGAGTCCCATTTATGGATCTACTGCCAGTCGAATTTCGAGGATCATACAAAGACTTGAAAAAAAAACTCTATGTATGATTACAAATTCACTGGTTTTCAGAAATGAGGATATCAGACATGTTCTTTCCCTCTCAAGTTTTGAACAATTTGTTTATAAAATTGCTAAAATTTTGATAACTTCGTTTCAAATATTAATAATTCTGTTTTAAATAATCTAAGCAACTATGATTAAAGACATTTCTGATTTCAAAAAAATCGCAAAAAGACCTCGCGCTGTTCTGAATAATTTCGAGTTCATTAACGTTTCGTTATCCTCCTTTCAGGCCATGTAGTTTCTCCGCTGAGTCACGATTTCCCCTCAATTGTTCTTGTTTCTATTGTATATTTTTATTACCTTCTTAAAAGTTATCCTAATAATAATAAAAATATATATGCATATTTTTTTATTAACTAAAAAAACAAGTAATATAAAATTATTTTTAAGTCAATTCCTACTTTTTCTATATTGCAGAAAAAGTCATTTCATTAATAATTTTCATTCATTTTTTTTAAGTTTATCTGGTACCATCTATTGGTAGATATATATGCGAAAAAAATCTAAAAAAAAAGTAAAATTAATGAATTAAATTTAGTTTTTAGATTTCAAATATTAATTACTGAATTAATATTTGAAAACTGTATTACATCAAGTGTCCTCCACTACAAGTTAAAAACTATTTTAATCTTGAATGGATGAATAAAAAGTATTTTATTAGCGATTTTCGAAAATTTGAACAAGATATATATAGAGAGTGTGAACTAATAGAAGGAATTGAATAAAAAATAGTATATAAGTTATTTTTTTTTAAATAAATTAATAATAGTATATATATATATATCTTACTTTTTTTCTATCTAATCAATGGGCTTAAAGCTTAAGAAACTTCTCTATTCACAAAGCAGGAGATAGATGTTGTTAACAACCAAGGCTCTCCGTCAATCTGGAAAATCGTCTTCGTCAATCCCAAAATAGTCACGTTACAATATATCAATACACAAAGAACATACACAATGCTTAAATTTGGGTCCTTAGTGGAGAAAATGTTTGCACTTTTAAACTTCATTTCAGTTTGCAATGGTTGTACCTTAGAGCAGTATCTTGCATGTAACGAATGTCTTGATACTGGGAATCTTTTTTTGAATAATAATTTTTTTTTTAATATTTGTGACTTTTGTTGAACTTAAAAATTATCCAAATTGACCTGAGCCAGATGTATTAAATACAAAACGTTAATCACCAATTAATAATTTTTCACATTTTCCAAAAATTTATGGGTTTTACAACAAATAATAAATAGCAGCTCAGAATAAAAATAAAAAGTTAAATCATGTTTGTAGCTGGCAATTATACGACAGGCAGTCATTGATGATGTACTCTACACAAAAATACTACTGATTATTGGAATTCGATATACTAATATAAGAAAATTTATTGAACATTTATCATAATATATTTCAAATTCGAAGAAATAAATAATAAAACTGGTTCAAAAATGCTAAATAAAATTTTAATATATTAGATAAAATGTTTTGAATTTTCAGCTTTGTTATTCAAATGAATAAATAAACTAAAACCAATAAATCTTTAAAAAAATTAATTCTACTATTCATGTTTCTGATTAGGATATTTATTTTTATTTATCTGAATTTATTATATTTGTTTCCTTAATATTTTCTATAAAAACTATAAAGAATGCAAATGATGCACATATTATTTTCTTGAGAAGTCTAAATATACCAAATAAAATCTACAAAATTATTCGTGTTATGTTATAAAATTTTAAATAAGAACACTAGAAAACGATTAAAAACTTCTTTTAGTGCTCTAATAGATGGCATCATTTTGAATTACAAGAATCGTTCAGCAACATTCGCGGGAAAGTTCCTAATACATACACAACATCCAAAATTTCACCTATATATAGAGAGGCTAGTTTAAAAATACTATTCATTTATTCCCCATATTTTCTCAGACAGCAGCTTGATTTTTAAACCGAAGAAATGGCGTCTAATATGTCAGGTAAAGTGCATGTTTAAAATTTACTTTTAATTCATTTATTTTGAATATTCTGCAATTCTTGAAATTTATATATTAATTTTTATACATTATTTTGTGATTTTTATAAAGATAATAAATAAGAAATTAATTTTTCTTTAAATGGATGACAAGCCATAGTATATGCGTAGTACATGAATATTTATTGAATTTGTTTGTTTATGGAACAATTTATAAACTATGCTAAGAGTTATGTTTTAATAAAGTAATATTTTTCTCAAGAATATTTCTAAAAACTATGTTTCAAAATTTTTATTGTCAACAGAATTTTGCATGGAAATTATTGCAGGTAAACAGTATTCTTAGCTTTCAGTAAAAACAACAACATACTTTAATAAAATAACTTTAGAATATTTCATTTCCTATTTGGTGGCTGACTTCATCCAGGTTTAGTCAGTGCATGTTTTGTTTTTTGTTCATTGTTTCATTAATGCTTATGTTACTTATTTATTATTTATATATACACCCTAAAAATTCTATTAAATGATTTTATATTTGTATAAAAAATTTCTGTGTATTTTCTATTTTATTTATCTTCCATTTTTGACTTGGTATATAGCAATGCACCTCATAGATACCTTAGAAAATAAAGTAATTCAAAATTAAAAAATCAATTATGGAAATTTTATTTTACTAAATAATTTTAACACTTTAAGTTTGTTGAACGTACCTGTTTCATTTTAATTTGTTCATCCTTAATATTTTTGAGAAGTAATATTCTTGCAATATATTTTCAGCCGTCATAATAAAGATCATTAAAAATGTATGACTAAGAAGCAAATATTATAGAAAATTTAACGAACTACTTATTAATTTCAAGTAAATATCGATAGCTATTTACGTGTTGGAGCCTCAAGCCTGTACAAGGTTGTAAAGCCAGTAAAGAAGAAGAATGATGTACATGTTTTTCCCCACATTTTTAACATAGTGTTATCAAAAGTATAAGCTAATTCTATTAATTGCAAGC